>JADGJF010000380.1:0-21927 GCA_027596845.1 Quaeritorhiza haematococci | reverse complement strand
CCCCGGATCCAACCATCCCACCCGTGGTACCGCTATCACCTGCCAAAGACCGATCAAAGAGTAACCGCCTTTCCATCTGAGAAACCGCCAACGGCGTAGACGAGGTCACACCTGCTGTCGTGAGACCAGATACAAACGAATGTGCCGGTGCGGATGTGGTTGCAAGTGTTGGTGCAGATATCGGCGCAATTGTGCCGGATAGTGTGGTCCCATTACCAAACTTGTTGGTGGGGATGTTCGGGAGGGGTGTTGAAGTCGCTGCAGCCCCACGGACTTTGTCGGTCAACGAGGGGGAGCGGAAAGTCAGATCACCGAGAGTGAATAACAAAGAAAACTCGAGCCTTATCTAAAATAACAGGTAGAGTCACAGCACGCAACACTCGCTCTTCCCTCCTCAAAGAACACTCACAAGTTTTCAAATCATACAACTCTTCGACACACTCCGCTGCCCGTACAAGTACACGACCCGGTTGAAGGGTGCCGGGAACTCCCAGGGCTTCTCTCAACCTCGCGAGGCCTGAATAGGAACGCATCAGTGAGTTGGTCAAAAGGTAACGAGAGGCCATCTTTTGCAGAAACAAAAGATTCAATTGTCTTCTGTGAGCTCGACAGAACCCCGCGAAAAAGAGAGATTTCCAAACGTACCAGCTTGCACCTCCGCCCAAAACACATAAATCTCATTCATCTTCGGCAATACATCCCCCTCCGACCGAACCTCGAATAAATGCCGGAAATGATTGATGGCTTTCGTCATCGCTGCAACTGCTTCCTCAGCCTCCTTGTTTCTACTACTGCCCTCCTCCCCGTTGGCGAGCTTGTCGTTGCTGTTCTTGGCATTGGCCGCAGAGTTGACAACATCATCCACCAAAACTTGAACTTGCACAACCATTTTCCGAATTTCTTCGACACAAATCACATCGCTTGCTGGGTTTGCTGTCGAGATTCCTAAGGCGTCGTGGACGCGGCGGCGGAAATCCTTGATTCAAACAACGCCAGGTGTTGATTAGCGATGCGAAGGGAAATGGCATCATGAGCACAAGAGCAACGGGTCGATTTTCCATTCTAAAAACGTGTTCATCAGCAAACCACAAGTCTACTCACCATCAATCCATCCATTCTCCCGAGCTCATACTCCCAATCTTTCAACTTGTCAATCGTCTTTGCAAGTTTCTCCGGACACGGCCTGTACTTCCTCGTTTGCTCCGCTTCATCCTCTTCTTCTGTTGCACCCCGCTTTTCACGGCCATTTCCTCTTTTCCTTCCGTCTCCCGTCTTGTTTGACGATTTTACAAGAGGAATGGTGGCAACTTCGATTGTCTTTTCGCCTGCTTTGAGTGGCCAAAGAACATGGTCGACGTCGCGGATGAACTGCGAAAATTTGGTATGCAAACGGTGGTCATAAAATCAGTGAAACTCATCACGCATGCAGATGTCTTCAGCAGCAAAGGACACATGAAGAGAACATGTAGCCTTACCTGTTGCATTTGTGGAAGCAATATCAAGACCTTTTCAAGATCTTCCAACGCCCCCGTCAGCTGTTCGACACTATTCACTCTCAATTTGATGCACACGAGCTTTGTTGTGCAGGATGACATTGGTTGTTAGAAAGTGGCAAACGACCCGATTCAAACTCCGCAGACGCTTCTGCAAATACACACACTTTGCATTCTTTCACATTCATTTCCTCACATTTTTTTCCCTTGCTCCCCATGGCCCCTCTTCCCCCTCCACCCGCGACCGAAATTGGCTAATCACATGCAAATTACTCACCTGCAACGTGTCCCGAATTTCCTTCACACTCATCCCGTCCACCATAACCGTCTTCATCCTCCACGCCTTTTTGTGCCGACGGATGAGATCCCGAGTCGAGAGGCGTGATTCTACAAAACGCGAGAGAAGTGGTGCCGAAAAGGCGGAAAGGGTAGTGGGATCTTTAACATCCATTCTCTCCCAAAAAGGAACCTCGTCTCCCTTCCCCCCTTTTTACTGGCCCCCAGCACAGATATCTCCCCAGTATTTCAGCAACACTGACGACCAATCCTCACAACACTCTCGCCGATTCCACTTCCACACACTACCAAACCAATGAACAAAAAACAAAACCCACCTTTCCCGCCGCCCACTTCCTCTCCGTCCTCCACATCCCCAACCCGCCGATTCTCCAACAAGCGCAATTTCAGCAATTCATTTTCTTCTTTCTCCTCCTCAGCCAACGCTTGTGCGTCAGCGAGGTCTGCCCGCGTTTCTTCGAGGGCGTGGATGGTGTCGTTGAGTTGGTTGCGGAGGGTCTGCAAGGGAATTGGATGGCATTTGGACAGGTTGTATTGGGAATGCAAAATTAGTACCAATATAAAATGTTGCTGGCCCAGGGAAAAATGCCGGCACGTTTCTGACAAAACGAGGCAAACGAAAATACTAAGCCCCTCCCAACCACTCACCTCAACCTCCTCCTCCAAAACCTTCCTCACCCTCCTCTGTTCCTCAAGCAAAGCAACCTCTTCCTCAAAGTCCCTCGACTGCGCTCCACTCCTGCTCCTGCTCCTGCTCCTACTCTCTCTCCGCCTTCCAAGGCTTTTTGCTTTCCCCACCTCCTGAGACCCAATCCCGGCATCCGAAGACGAAGAAGCTGTAGCAACGGTGTGGGAATTGATTTCTGATACGTTTGTGGCGTTTGTGGGGGGCGGGTGGAGGGATGAGTCGAGAGTGTCGCGGCTGGCACTGGTGCGGAGGAGACGATTCTCTTTCCTAATGAAAACAGGAGGGATGTTGGGAGAAGTGAGTGGTGGGTGCGAATGTCAACCAAAAGGGTTTAATATATGGGCATGGTAACAGCTCACCTCATCTCCTCGATTTCCTCCCTAAACTCTTCAATTCTCCTCTCATAAACGTCAACGACCTCATCCATCGTCATCCCACTGACACTGTTTCGTGTGCCTCCCATCCCCAACCTCCCGAGTATCAACTCCCTCGCCCTTTCCTCCCTTCTCCTCCGTTCCCTCTCCTCTCTCTCAACAACCTCCAACAGCGTGTCTCGGGCCCGCTTGGCTTCACGTTCGGCTTCTTCTGCCCGCCGCTGGAGAGCGCTGTATTGAGCTTGGAGATCGGAGAGTTGAGCACGAGTGGAGGATAGTTCGGCGGATACGGAGTTGGTTTGGCTGAGAGAACCCTGCTCGAGGAATGCAAATAAGCATACGGATTGGTTGATATAGGTTCTTTTCGGCGCATGCAGATGGGAAACGAAGGAAAAAAAAGGGGGGAAACCATGCATACCCTGCCCTTATCACACCACCGAAACTCACCTCATCAACCTTTTTTTCCGCCTCGGTACATCGCTCTACAAGTGTTTGCACCAACACGCCTCTCCTCTCATATTCATTCATCAAAGCCGTCAGCGTCGTTTTCAGCGATTCAATCTGGCGGTCAGAAAGTGATGGGGACTGCCCGTGAGCGGACGAGGGCGAGCGCAGAAACGATGAAGAGGCCACAGCGGCACCCGATTGAATAGGCGAGGATTGCAGAACCGGTATAGGCGACGTTCTGGAAGGGGGAAAGATGATCGACGGATGGAGAGGTGGGAACCCAGATTCCATGAGGCGGTCGGAGAGTTGTTGTAGTTCTGCAAGCTGTGTGGGATGGGGTTTTCAAAAGGGAGGAACGGGGGAATAAACAAAGACGAGAAATGAGCGTGACGGAGTGTAGGGGGAGGAAAATCAGGTGTTTCCAATGAAGTGGCGAAAGTCCCCCAAATGAGCATGATAAACAGCCTACCTTGTCCGCCTGCCCTTCACGCTCTTGGTTTGTCCTCAATTCCCTCGAACCCAACTCTGTCCTGGCCCCACTAAATTCCTTTAAAGAGCCCCTCGACATGCCCAGCGAGCCCTTCTCATGCTCCTGACCGTCCGTAATACCAAAAGAGGCACCCTTCCTTGGCGTTCCCCCCCTTCCGCTCACATTCAATTCGTTCTTTTCGACACTCCGCATAATTCCATTGTCGACGCCAGCAGAACCAGAGGCCAAGGAACCACTAGCACCAGTGTAATACCGCTTAGGCGTTTCATCGTCCCCACCAATACTTTTCAGGCCACTCAGACCACCGATTCCACTCACTCCACCAATCCCACTCAACCCACCACCACTCAGACCACTGAATCCGCTCAAACCACCCAGTCCCAACCCCAAGCCGCTCACGTTTCTCATGTTTCGGACACTATCCACATCATCCTCCCGCCTAGCACTCGTCGCCGAAGTGGCCGTTGTGGTCGTCGTACTGGAAGTCGTTGTCGTCCCCTGCGACGAACTGGTTGCAAACGAGCTGGACCGTTGCCGGAGCAATCCACCGCTACTATGCTTGCTTCTGTTGTCGCCGCTTCCATCGGGTGACCCAGGCGTGGAGGGTAGGGTTGAAGTACTTACATCTCCTAGTCTACTACTACTGGTGCTACTTCCACGAGCAATACCACCTACACTCCCACCATGGTCGGTACTCCCGATTTCGGCACCAAAACTTTCCTGCGATTTGGATCGACGGTTGAACCGACCAGCGAGGGGTGAGATGTGGTGTTGACGTTCGTGGTCATCTTCTCCTTCTTCGTCGTCGTCTTCCCTTTGATGATGTTGAGAGGAAGCTGACGAGTAGGCATTTGGGTGCTCAAACGAAACAGTGGCCCTTTTCGGCGTACCCCGGTGGTGTCGATCATGTTCTGCGGAGTCATCGTCAATGACGAGGTGCTTTTCTCCTGAGGGAGGCGAGGAATATTCGCCAACCCCTGCTGCGAGACTGTTGCCAGCAGCATTGCTGTTTGAATCCAACCTGGCACTGTTGTGTCTCTCTTGAAACCAACAAACATGAACATACTTGTCAGATTTTCGATCTGCGGGCCAACATCAGCGTCCTTGACAAAGTCAATGAGGCAATAGAAAAATGAAGCGCACCGAAAAAAACGCACCGAGAGTTGCCCCTATCGCTGCCGTACCCGTCGTGGCATCCAAAGGTGATTGAGACTGAGTGAAGGAATTCGGACAAAGCATCAATGGTTTTTTTTCATTTTTGATCAGTAAACCGAAGGGTTCATTTTTGACGCTTTAATACTTACGGCAGATACGGATGCAGCCGGCGGTGTCGTAGTATAGAAGCTTTGTGAATCAAGCAAGTTCTCCATGCTTTTTGAACCATGTGGTGTTGGCGTTTTTGAGCCCGTCCTAGAGCTTGTTTTGGATGCTGCTCCCGTTCCTGAAGCGGAGGAAGTAGTTGGCGGCTCAGCTGTGGTCCTTGAGGTTGATGAAGAAGAGGTTCCTCGTTCTCCGCTTACGTCCACCCTCCCCCTGCTGCTATTGAGCCCAACCCCACTTCTTCCTATCCCGCCTCTACTCTCTAAGGACGTTTCTGCTCCCTTCAACCCCCTTCCTGCTGCTGAACTTCCTTCGTTCGTACTCTCTGCACTCTCATCATCCAGTGTCACTGCCTCAAGTTCTCGGCGAAGAGCACGAAAGTCAAGTCTATCTTCTGCACCGGATCCCTCGAGAAGATATTTCACGAAATCAGTGACGTCTCGCTCTGACCGTGCTGGAAAAACAGGTGGGGCGGGGCATTTTCAGTACAAACGCGATGGGATTCACCATAACACAAAGCGTTTGAAACTCACCGGCGTAAGAAGATGAGGGGGTGGTGGTAAACGTTGTTGCGCCAACAGATTCGGCGTAGTTGTAGGTTGTGTTGTTGTGGGTCTCGTGATAGTCATGGTCGTGCATGTTGGATAGAGAACGAGAGCGAGAGGTGTAAGCGCTGGCGCCTCGATAGGCGGAGGCGGATGCATCGGATCCTGCAGAGCCGGCGGCGTTTGATCTGTGCATTATCTTTTTGGTCCTCTTCGGGGTTTTCAGACTCAGAGACCAATTTCAAGTCATTTCGTTTGGTTCGCAAATGTGGCAGCTGAGTTTTACATTGCCAGTCACACAAGAAACCTGTGAAAAGAATCGCAGACAGACAACCACAACAACGAATGCGACCGTGTATGTGTGGTGAACGCTAGGAAAATGAAGTCCCTGATTTTCGCATAATATTAGACGCGAGGACTGCGTGCTGCTTGTAGCGGTCTTCGGGATCACTTGTACTCAGCGATCCTGCTCATGTCAAAGGCAAGCGATGGTGAATATTATAGAATTTGTTGTCTGGAGTCTGGACCTTTGATTACCTATCTTTGATGAGAGCTCGCACAGCGAAGGAGAACAGGGTGCAAGAGTTTTTATGAAAGTTGTCGTTCAGCTGTTTCATGTGGGCTTCTTGGAATGTCGTCTTAGCCGCTGTATGTTCTAATTGTCATTCTCGCATCCATCGCTGCTTTCATGTCCACCAAGCGTGCCAATTCACTCACTAAGAACTCAGTAAGAACTCGTTTCTGAGTCCACGATTCTTCCAATTTTTACCACCAACCCTTGTGCCGGAGGCGCGGCCATCGGCTGAGGAGGAGGAGCATGCGACGGGGCATTTGGTAGTGTCTCCAGAAGCAGCCACTAGCGTCGAGTCTGTCAAGTACATATCCAACTCCAAAACTTCAAGATCAGCGCAACAGTTGACGCTCAGAAATTTCAATTGTTGGCCGAATTCAGGAGTCAGAAAAGTCAGAATCTCAAGATGCACAGGCCTTCGAGAGCCTTGAAGCGGATTGCAAGCGCCAAGAAGTGTGTGTCATCCGAAAAATCGAGGAACTTCAACAACTGCCCTCCACATTTATCCAGGTATAGATCCCAGCCATTTGATGGAACCTCGCCGAGGTGAAAGCGCAGAGCCATCAACCAGTTGAAGGAACCGCGAATGAACAGTCCAGCATGTTTTGCGATACAATCTCCCCGCCGAAGGCCACCGCCTGCAGCTTTAACCGAGAGTAACGCGCCAAAATTCGTGGCGAATGCTCTGCATAGTCTTCGAACAGAAGCTGCATTGATTGTAAGGACTGCCGGAGAGGAGGTTTCTGGAGTGCGAAAACAAACCAAAAAAATTCAGAGGCTTTGATTCCAGGAAGGAAGAAGAAACGAAAGAGAATGGAAGATTTTGTTTTCGCATCACTTACCCCATCACAATCGCAAACGCCCCCGGCACCATCCAAATCTCCAACACACACATCACCCGATCCGGCGTCTCTAAGATAACCACTGGCGGGTAGATCATCAACCCCACCAAAATCAAAAGGCAAAATGAAGGACTGGATGCTTTCAAGATTGGGTGGTTTCCGAAAATGATGATTGCGCTGGCAGAAGCGAGGATGAGGGCTCAACTTCATTCACCAGGAGCAGTGAAAACCAACTGCCAACAAGGAGAACCCATTTTTGTGTCACCATGATCGGAGTTTGAATTTTCAACAATGTGAGCATGTCAAATTCAACCTCGCTTCAATATTTTGAGCATATGCCTCCCCAGAGCATTTTTCGCCGCTGCGCTTTCGCCTGGGCATCACTTTCTACTTTATCTTTCGGAGCTGTCAAAGACCAGGATGCCCTAGATTGGGACCAGCGTAGCATCTGTGTCTATCATCAAGGGACATATTCGTAATCCATCCGATTCCGCTACCACTGCACTTTTCCAAAAACGCCCCTACATTCACCCTACATCCAGCTATAATGAATTTCCAACCTCCATTCTCGCGTACATTTCAAAATACTTTAACACGTCGAGTTCTGCCCTGACGTCCACCAACCGTGCCATTTCCCTCACCAAGAACTTGTCTGTGAATCGATGATTCTTCCAATGTTTGCTCCCCATAATTTTACGGAGGCGCGGGCATCGCTTGAGGAGGAGGAGCATGGTTTCCTCCGTGATGGGGCACATCTTGGACCGTCTGGCAGGGCGTCTGGCAGCAGCAGGGGGAGTAGTAGCAGTTCCAGCCGGTGGTCCTACGACTGCAGCTGGTGCGGGAGCTTGGGGACCCGGTGGAGCAGGAGCAACCGCCGTCATCGGCTCTACCACTTGCATCGTCATCTCCAAAATTTCAAGGTTAGTGCACCGTTTCGCCAAGGCTTTGATGAGATTGTTGATTTCTCGCGGCAATCCTCTCACGCCGACGCTCAAATATCTCAAATGTTGACCCAATGTGGGCTTCTGCAGGATCGAGGAGAGCTGCGAGGCCCTAAATGGTTGGTTGAACTCCACGATGCGCAAGAACTCCAAAGCCTTGCAGCGGTTTAAGAACATCGTGAAGTGTTGTGGATTCGAATTTTCTTCCATCACATCAAGGTACTTCAGCTGCCCTCCACATTTATCCAGAAACTGATCCAAGTCGTCATCTGTCACTAGGTCGATTGAGCAGCCGAGAGCTATCAACTGGTTGAAGGAGTCGCGCGTAAAACAGTCGACCACAGTTCGCGATAAGGACGCCCAACCGAAATCGACCGCTTGCAGCTTCAATGGAGAGCATCGGGCCAAGAATCGCGGGAAATGCTGACCAAATTTCATGAAAGGAAGCTTGATAGATCGCAGGGAAAGGTGTGCGGAGGACAAAACCAGTTCCACCGGAAGGCACGGAATGAGGAGGTCTCCCTCGTTCCACGTGATGTACGTAAACTGTGCGAAACACGCTCCTGCCCGTTCGACGTCGCCCGACCAATTTTCATCTTTTGTTGAGATTGTTATTTGTCGAAGAAATTCGGAAAACGCGAGTCCCAAATCGATTCCAGGCAGTTGTGGTAGATGTGTAGATATCTTAACTTGCGCATACACTCGGCGTGTTTAGAGAGCAACACACCACCTTCGGGGGCCCCTATTTCGAGTCGTTCGATCCACGGGGTCACGTCGGGCCATGGCGATAGACCTGCAGTCGAACATTTTGCAACGTACTCTTGGTTCGAGGTATGGCTCCGTATGAAGCGATCGAACTTGTTAAACAGTCGCGGATCGAAGATATTTTGATCTGGTATTGAGCCGTCGAACGCACGTTTACGTTGATAAAGAACGGGTTTCGCCCAAACATGCGGACGCGCTTCGAGAGACCAGGTACGATTCACGAGCGAACACGCCAACATGCACTTGAGGTCGTCATGGGCATAGCTGATGATGTCCCCCACAATTTCGGAAGGTATTATGCGCTGTTCCTTAAGGAGATGAATATGCTGTGTCAGATTGATGTACCGATGCGACGCCTCTTCCTCGTTACTCTCCCTCACATGTCGACCTGAATGCTTGTTCCAGATTTTCCCTATGATTTACACCCTGTGAAACCATGTTAAACCACGTCGCGATCGAACTTCGGTTCATGATTGTTCATTCTCCACTGCGAAAAAGCATAGAAGCGAATCCTGAAGCGGATCCTGAAGCGGAACTGGCTATCCCTGATCCAGACATCAACCACCCATAGATAAGAGAAACATCAGTGTGGAAGCTCCATATTCGCATACATTTTCCAAAACTCGGACACATTGATCTCGTTCCTGTCATCGAGCAACCGTGCCATTTCTCGCACTAAGAACTCGTTGGTGAATCCATGATCTCTCCAAAGATCTCTCCCAATGATTTTACGGAGGCGCGGGCATCTCCTCAGCAGGAGTAGCATATTCTCCTCCGTGATAGGGAACTTGGTACCATGGTCTGGCAATCTCATATTCAAGACCAAGACTTCAAGAGCACCACACCTGTTCGCCAAGGTTTTGATGAGATCGTTGAACTCCAGTACCGATCCTTGAAGCGTTACGCTCAAATATCTGAGACGCTGGCCGAAATCAGGCATCTGGAGGACCGAAGCGAGCTCCGACGCCCTGCCAAGATCTAAAAATCTCACGATGCGCAGGAACTCGAGAGCTTTGCAGCGGGAAGCAACGGCCAGAAAGGGATGTGGATGCAAGCTGCCATCGATGAAATCAAGGAATCTGAGTTGTCCTGCGCATTTATCCAGGAATAGCTCCCATCCATCTACCGTAACCTCGTCCAGATAAAAGCCGATTGCTGTCAATTGGTCGAAGGAACCGCGAACAAAACAGTCGAGCAGGTCTTGAGATGCAAACTCCCCGCCAAAGTCCACCGCCTGCAGCTTCGAAGGAGAGCAACGCTCCGAAAACCGCAGGAAATGCTTTCTGAAGCCGACCAATGGAATGCTGATCGATCGCAGGGAATTATGCCCCGAGCTCACGACCATTTCTATCGGGATACGCGGCTTGATGGTTCCCTGGTACCTCCACTTTATCCAGGATATGTCGGTGAATTGTGCGAAAAAGCTTTCCGCCCGTTTGACATTGCCCGACCAACTTTCATCTTTGATTGTGATGATTATCGATTGAGGGTTCGGAAAACTCGAATCCCAAAGTGTCTCCAGACAGTCGTGAAAGATGTGGAGATATTTCAACCGTGGGCGCGTTCCGCGTATTTCGCGAGCCAAAATCCTCCCTCTGGATCTCCTATCTCAAGTTTTTTGATCCACGGCGTCACGTCAGGCCACGTTGATGTGCCATCCTGGAAACCCATCACCGAACATTCAGCAACGTACTCCTGATTCGTCGAATGGCACTCTACGAAGCGTTGGAACTTGTTGGGAAGCCGCGGATCGAAGTTAATATCATTCTTCGGTGCACGTTCACGTTGATATAAAACAGGTCTCGCCCAAACATGCGGACGGGCTTCGAGAGACCAGGTCTGATTGACGAGCGAACACGCTAGCATACAGTTGAGGTCGTCGCTGACATAGCTCAAAATGTCGTGCACGATTTCGGAAGGTAGATCGCATGCCTCCTTACAGGCCTCCTAACAAGATATCAGAACGCACTGTTAAAGACTTCAGATACAGTTCGACGGGTGTCTTCATGAGCCCTTCTCTCTCACCAATGCACTCACCTGGTTTGGCATCTTGAGCTGATGCTCCTCGATGTATTCAAACCCAATGCTCTTTGAAGTTGTTGGGAGGCTGAAGGAATGACGAAGGTGTTTTCTGGGTGTTTTCTAGGTGGTTTGCAGGTCACTTGCTGTGAGGCTGTGACACAGCTCTGGATACAACTCAAAACCCCTTTCAAGTTCGAATTCCAGGGTTTGCTTCTCGACCAACTTCGAAGGAGTTCGAAAGCATAACGCCTTACCATTGCATCAGCAAGCGAAGTCGGCATTGGAAAAAGAGGTGCTGTTTTTTTAAGATATAACCAGAAGTACCGCGAGTAAACACTTGGAAGAATTGCAAAGGAAGCTCGAGGAGTTACTTGAAAAGCGTCTAACCCGAGAAAACTGCCAAGTGGGTGAATCGGTTGCGATTCACAAGGAAGGCGTCTGTATCGCCAAAATGCACTTGATTGCTTTGCGTGCAACTCCTTCGCTCACATACAGCGGACGGCGTGAGCTGAAGAACCACCCCAATTATGCATGGGCGGTGTTCAACAATGGAAGCAATGTACAAAAGACCTTCAGCTCACGCCGTCCGCCACACGCAGCGATAACCCCCAACAGAGAGTGCAGTCTCGGAACTATCAAAATAAACACCTTGAAGACATCCGAGCCATGATTTCTGCAATTTGAAGAATCAATTCACAGCTTTTGTTCTCGCATACGTTCCCCACAAGTCCCATGTGTTGATCTCACCTTTCTCATCAACCAACCGTGCCATTTCCCTCACAACGAACTCGTTTTTAAATCCATGATTTTTCCAGAGATCTATCCCAATGATTTGACGGAGGTGCGGACATTGTTTGAGGAGTAGAAGCATGTTTTCCTCTGTGATGGGGCACTTGGGAGTCACGGTGCCCCCGTCGGGATTGTTGTTGGACACGACAAGAGGAAGTGAAGCAGCGATGGGTGATTGTGTTGACGCTGGTGCAGATGGTTGTGGTGCAGCTGGTGGCGGCGTTGGTGGAGCCGGGGGAGCAAGATCGGGCGGCTCAATGTCCAACTCCAGGATTTCAAGGTCACCGCACCGGTTCGCCATGGCGTCTGGCAGCAGCAGGGGGAGGAGTAGCAGTTCTAGCCGGTGGTCCTACGACTGCAGCTGGTGCGGGAGCGTGGGGACCTGGTGGAGCAGGAGCAACCGCCGTCATCGGCTCTACCACTTGCATCGTCATCTCCAGAATTTCAAGGTCACTGCACCGGTTCGCCATGGCTTTGATGAGGTTGTTGAAGTCTTGTGCTGATCCTCGAAGGTCAGCGCTCAAATATTTCAAATTTCGACCGAATTCAGGCATCTCCAGGACCGAGGTCAGTTCCGATGCTCTGATAGCAAATGATGCCAGACGCAGGAACTCGAGATTCTTGCAGCGGCTGGAGACCACCACAAACTGTTGCGGATCCCAGGCGTCGTAGAAGAAATCAAGGTACTTCAGCTGTGCTGCGCATTTATCCAGGAACAAATCCCAGCCATCCCATGTAATTCATCACTGACGAAGGAGCCAAGAGCCGTCAAATGGTTGAAGGAGCCGTGTACAAAACAGTCGAGCATGCCTGAAGATACAAGCTCCCAGCCAAAGTCCACCGCTTGCAACCTCCGGGGTGAGCATTGTGACAAAAGCCGCGGAAAATGCTCTGCGAAGTTTTCGAATGATATCTTGATTGATCGCAGGGAGTCATGACCGGAGGCAACAATCATTTTTACTGGAAAGACAAGGTCTCCGAGGTCAATCCAGCAAATGTCCGTAAACTGAGCAAAAAACCTCGAAGCCCGTTCGACGTCGCCCGACCAATCTTCATCTTCCACTGCAATGGTTATGGATCGAAGATTTGGAAAGCGGGAGCCCAAAAGTGGGTCCACAGAGTCGTAATTTCAATCCATGTGCACGCTCCGCGTGTTTCGAGAGCCAGTAACCACCAGAGAGGTCACCTAGTTCGAGTCGTTGTATCCACGGCGTCACGTCAGGCCATATCGATATGCCATCCATGAACCCCTGCGCCGAACATTTAGCCGAGAATTGAGCAACGTACTCTTGGTTCGACGTGTGACTCTGTATGAAGCGGAAAAGTTTGTTGGATTTTTGATGATAAAAGTAAGGGATATCTGTCCTTGGGTCATACTCAAGTCCACGATGATATAGAACGGGATTCGCCCAAAGATGCGGACGTGCTTCGAGAGACCAGATTCTGTTCACGAGCGAGCGCGCCAACAAAGAGCCGAGGTTGTCGCAGACATGGCTGATAATTTCGTGCACAATTTCGGGGGTAAAACGCGATTCTACACCGAGGCAATTTTGGTGTTAGGAGTTTCGAGGGTTGTGTCTTATCGCAGGAACATTTTCATGAAACCTTCTTCTCAAGTTCCGGTTCGCTTACCTGGACTGGCATCTCAAGACTCAAACTCAAAGTCGTAAATCTGATGTCAAAAGGATCTCAGACTCCAGAACTCAGCTCAAACTCAGTCTTGAGACCTTTGTGCTGTGTGGTACAGAGCCTCTTTTACTACATACTTGAGAGAGAAGTTCTCAGGTCCGTTCTACATCCAGGTCGACAATATGGACCTCCCCGCGAACGTTTCGGCCTGTCTTCAAAAAGTCTCCAAAATCCTCTCAGAAGACCTCCGCACAAACCCGCGCGATCTCGCCCCCTACTCAAAGGACCATTCCTATCACCACCCCGTCCAACCCTGGGCTGTTGCTCGTGTGTGTTCAGAAGCTCAAATATCTCAGATACTCGCAACATGCTCACAACACTCCGTCCCGATCGTCCCCTTCGCCGCAGGCTCCTCTCTCGAAGGTCACGTCATCCCTTCTGAACTGCACAGGGGAATCGTCTTGGATGTTTCTGGGATGGATAAGGTCGTCAAGGTCTATGCGGAGGACTTGGCGGTAGTGGTTGAACCTGGGGTTGGGTGGATGGAGTTGAACAAGGAGCTGAAGAAGTATGGTTTATTCTTCCCAAATGATCCGGGTGCTGCAGCGTGTGTGGGTGGAATGTGCGCGACCAACTGCTCTGGAACGCTGGCTTGGAAGTATGGGACTATGAAGGTAAGGACCCAGAGACGTGAAAGCAGTAGTGAGTTGGGATATTGAGTTATTCTGTTATCAAGATAATGATAGGCAAACCTTTCCCCGCCCCGCACTTTCCAAATTGACCTAAGGATAACGTCCTCGGCCTTCGCGTAGTCCTCGCCGACGGCCGTGTCATAACCACCCGCAAAAGAGTCACCAAATCCTCTGCAGGCTACGACTTGACTCGCCTTCTCATCGGCTCCGAAGGCACGCTCGGAATTATCACCCAAGCGACTCTTCGTCTCCGCCGGCTTCCCCTCACATCTACCGTCGCCCTCGCCCAGTTTCCCTCCCTCGACACAGCCTGCTCCTACGTCTCCTCCATCGTTCTCCGTTCCCCAGCCTCCCTGACCCGCATCGAACTCATGGATGATATCTGCGTCAAGGCAGCTAACCTCGCAAACAACGAGTCCTGGCCCGAACACCACACCTTGCTCCTGGAGTTCTCAGGCGATTCCCTCTCTACACTGGAAAAGGATTCTCAGTTTTGTGAAGCCCTTGCTTGTACGCATCACAGCGCTACTGCGTACACATTTGGTGGACGCTCGGAACGCGAAATAGAGCGAATATGGACTATCCGGAAAAAGATCTTTTTCGCGATTAAGTATCTTCGTCCTGATCGCCCTGGAACGGCTGTCCTCACTACGGATGTTGCCGTCCCCATCTCAAGATTGCGCGATATACTGCATTACACTTCGGACCTAATTGCGTCGATGGGGCTCGTTGCACCTCTCGTTGCGCATGCTGGCGATGGAAATTTCCACGCCGTTGTCTTGGTGGATCGGAATGATCCGATGGAGGTGCAGAAGGTGGAGCAGTTTCGGCTTTTGATGGCCAGGAAGGCGATCGAGATGGATGGAACTGTGACAGGAGAACATGGAATCGGCAAGGGGAAGAGGGATTTGTTGATTGAGGAGCTAGGTGAGACAGCTGTTGAAGTGATGAGAGAAATCAAGAAGGCTTTGGATCCGAAGGGAATTCTCAACCCGGAGAAGGTATTCAAGTTAGCAGCAAAATCCCCATCGACTCCACCGGGGTACCAGCATCCACACGAGAAAAGCAACGGGAAAGCAAAACTTTAAGTCATTTGAAGTCGCTGCCCAGAGAATTTAATGAGAAATCAATAGACATTGTCCCGTTTCGACTACATTAGCAGTACACAATAAATAGAGCACACACTGTCACCATTGTCCAAACTGACCTTAAAAAGGAGCATATAGAACGCATCCACCCATATCACAGCGCTACCTAGTAGTAACCTTCAAAAACCTCATGCAAAACAACACCTTGACCTGATTTTCATCCCTCCCCTCCTTTCCAACACCCTGCTCATCTTCATTTCCTCCACCCCCCACCCACGCAATCCTCCTCACAGCATCACCCACTGCCCCCTCCATCTCCATCGGCGCAAACATCTGCACAATATCGCCAACCCTTGGAACATAGCAGCCCTCACCCAAACTCACATTCGCCGCCTCCTCCCCACCCTCCTCTACCCCAACAATATGAACAACGGCGATACCCGCCGCTGCCGCAGGATTCGAACTAGACGACATCCCAATCTGCGATTGAAAAACGGTCTGCCAGTCCTTGAAAACAACGATCACGAAGGGGGTAGGCGGCGAGTCTTCATTTTCATGAAGCGGACTGCAGATTCCTGTATGATGTGGATACATATCGTCGAGAATACTGCATTTCGCTATCGTGATTGTGGCTGAGGAACAAGTTGACGGGTGTACGGACAACACGCGGACGGTATGCGTGGGCGGGATGGTGCAGGACGGAGAAGGCGTGCAGCCAGTTCTTCTTCCCCCGCTGAGACTGGTTCCGGGCGTTGAGCGCAATGCGTGGCTCCATAGATGCGAATCCGATCTCTCACGGTTAAGTATGTTCAGGAGTTTTTCGACGTAGCCACCCCTATTCAAAATAAAGTTAGGCGTTTTGGCAAAATGTGTTGTAAGTGGAGGAGCAAGTTAAATTTGCCGATCAAAACGATATGCGTGACATCAGTTGAGTCCACCCGCAATTGCTCACAGCGAATCAAACCATATTTACCTGACAACCGTCGTTCTCCTCCGTTTATTCGGCATACCCATAATCTCGTCACCAGTCCCTTCCTCAACTCCCCATCCAGCACCCCCATAACCTGATCCACTTTCCGCCGCCCACCACATCGAACCCCCCAAAGTCATTCCTCCTCCGCCAACCCCCGGTGAAACACCTGTCCCCACCGAAGCAGGCGATGCCGGCGATCCTGAACTGGATTGTGGGATTTTGAAGTTTTGTAACCAGTCGCTAGGTGCCGCATAGGTTGAAGGTTGCTGCGGGTGTGGTGTTGGAAGTTGAAAGGGGGGTCGCGTTGCCTGTGATGAGGATGTCGTAAACTGGTGGTGATGATCTTGTTGCACTTGCTGTTCGTGTGGTGAGGGGGTAGGTGTTCGGGTTGGTAATTTAAGGTTCTGCATCCATGAGGTGGGTGTAACGGCGTTGTTGCCGCTGCCACCTTGGGTCGGGAGAGGTGCACCTGGTCCAGGAGTCGACGCACCCATCACCAATGTAGATGCCAAAGTGGTGCTATGCCTGTTTTGTAGATTGTGTGTATGTTGATACTTCTGATGCTGTGGGGAGATTCCCGTGGTGTCAGCTGCTGGGGTAGCTGCCGGAGTAGATCGGCTGGGAAGTTTCAAGTTCTGGATCCAGTCACGTGCAGTTAATGATGCTGCAGTGCTGGTGGAGGCAGTCGTGGAGGCTGCGATCGGGGCTGGGGCAAAACGGAACTGGTGGGGCGTTTGGTTCGTCGACGGTGTTGATGTTCTAGATGATGATGATGAGGAGGAGGAAGACAGATCAGCCGGGGGACGACGTGCAGAAATGGGTGTCCTAGAACTGTCGGGGATCTTGATATTTTGCATCCAGTTACTAGGAGCGACCTTTCCGGACCCAACACCTGCATCCATACTCTTAGCCAAGGACGTTGATGGAGGTGCGGGAACGACAAAACGTGGTGCCGTTGACGTTGGGGGTGGCGATCTGCGAGTCACTGAGGGTGTGTTCGGTTGAGTTTCGTCATTTCCGAACTCTTGCATATCCCAATCATCCTCAACCGGAAACCCGCCAAGACCACCGATAGTCATTGGTGGATTCTTCTTGGACGTGTCGATCCATCCGGTCAGCGGAGTTCTGCGGGCACCAGAAATGCCCAGGGCGGTCGGCGATGATGACGACACTGATGAACGACCATACGGCGATAATCTCCTCCTCGTTGTCGCCCCAACCAAACCTGCTTCTCGCTCAGATGGGAGTTTGAACTTCTCTCTCCAAGGTCCAACTTGACCTCCGCTTAGCGTCTCTGCATCATTCGAATCCCCTGCCATCTGACGATGATTGCTTTCAATCCAAGCAACATCATATTCACCTCCAAAGTCTTCCTCTTCGGTCCCTTTATGAGCAAGTGCGAGCGTTGTCGACACAGCTGTCAATCCAGAAGAATTCGAAGGCTCCTCCCAGTCGAATTCAAATTTTGATTTTGTAATCGGAGTCCTCTCCGGAACTCTTTCCGTTGTGGAATGCCGAGTTGAGGTCAAATGTGGCCGTTGATAAGCAGACGGGGCGGTGGACCGTTTAGCCGGAGCTATTTGTGAGACCGAGGACGTTGATTTTGCATTGTGAGGGGAAGGGAGAACGAAACGGGAGCGCATCGACTCGGCCGGTATTCGGACGGCCTTTTCCTTGGTCTTTTGGTGGTGATGGTATTTGTCAGATCAGTTGCCATGAAACCTCGAGCAATGATGATCACAGAACCAAAAGGTACCTTCAGTGCCCCGTCGTTTCCATCGACTTTTTGAAAAGTTCATAGAAGGGAAAACGAATACACAGTGTAAGTGGAAGGAAATGAGGTCCCTGGTTTTTTGTTCGAAAATCTGCTGCCCACCAACCAGCCTTTCGTCGTCTATATCACCCCACCACGCGCTGCAACTTCAACTACATACTAGAGCGATCCTCAAAGGCCAGGTCAAGGCTCAAGACAAGTCAAGTCACCTGTTCGTCGCGAACCAGAGGAGGTGCTTGAAGGCATCGCCCATATCTTGCCGTTCGTTTTCTTGCTATTGGGGCTGGCGAAGTTGAACCCCATCCTCTCTCCGGCTTTCTCAGAGTTGGACGTAGGCGATCCGGAACGTGGCCTGTATGGTGATGGGGGTTCGACGACATGATTCGTGTTCGTCATCACAGGTGGCAATCAAGTGAGTACTTCTTTTGGGATCTTTTCAGGTTGTTGGAGTTTCAACTGCCCGTGTAACAACTCCTATTTGTTTTGGACGACTTTATATTGAGATGCACACGAAGGCAGCAAGTGTCTGAACCCACAACAATCCAATATCTTGATTCTTGAATGCAGAAAGGCATTTTGCCTTCCGAAATCGTGCGGGACATTGTCAACTATGTCTGCGACGACCTCGACTGTATGCTAGCGTGTTCACTCGTGAATCGCATCTGGTCTCTCGAAGATCAATGCTTCGATCCGGCGCTTCCCAACAAGCTCCACCGCTTCATACAGTCGCACACCTCGAATCAGGACTATGTTGCAGCACGGTCGACATGGCACGACGTGACCCCGTGGATCGAACGACTCGAGATAGGCGATGCAGAAGGTGGTTTATGGCTCTCGAAACACGCAGAGCGTGCGTCTGGGTTGAATTATTTGCACATATTTCACGACTGCCTCGAACCGCTTTGGGACTTGCGTTTTCCGAATCTTCGATCCATAACCATCACAGTCAAAAATGAACGTTGGTCGGGCGATGTCGAAAGGGCGGGTGGGTTTTTCGCGCAGTTTACGGACATCGGTTGGAGTGAGTGGGTAAACCAGGAAGACGATGACGGGACACGCTTTCCGGTAGAAATGATGGTGTCTTCTGGACATCACTCCCTGCGGTCGATCAAACTTCCATTCATACTTGGGATGACTGGGATCTGTTCCTTGATAAATGCGCTGGATAGCTGAAATTCATTGATTATCTTGATGACAGCTGAAATTCCCAAAAGTTTCGCGTGCTCTGTAACCGGTGCAAGCGTCTCGAGGTCCTGCGCATTCTGGAGCTTAAATTGATACCGTCAGAGCTTGCATAGGTCCTCCAGACGCCTGAATTCGGTCAAAATTTGAAATGTCTGAGCGTCAACCTCGAAGGAACAGCACATGAGTTCAACAATCTCATCCCTTGCGACCCGCTGCGGTGACCTTGAAATTCTGCAATTGGATGACATTGCGTGGGCCGGTAATAATGGCCGCTCCTGCTCTTCCTCCAGGTCCACAAGCACCCGCGCCAGCTGGCCCGCAAGCACCACCGGCCGTGGCTGCTGCTCCTCCTCCTGGTCCACAAGCACCCGCACAAGCCGCCCCACAACCACCAACGGCCGTGGCTGCTGCTGCTCCTCCAGGTCCACAAGCACCCGCGCCAGCTGGCCTGCAAGCACCACCGGCCGTGGCTGCTGCTCCTCCTCCAGGTCTACAAGCACCCGTACCAGTTGCCCCACAAGCACTGCCGGCCGTGGCTGCTGTGACGGCTACGCATTGTCCCATCACGGAGGAGAACATGCTCTTCCTGCTCAGCCGATGTCCACGCCTCCGCCAAATCACGGGAAACCATTGGAAGAATCATGGATTCACATATGAGTTCTTGGTCGGGGAAATGGCGCGGTTGGTCAATGACGAAGATAAGATCAACCCGTTGGACTTCTGGGATAAATATGCGAGAATGGAGATTGCCTGCTAACGGTTTACACAAATAGGAGACGTTCTTTGAAGAGATTTGTGGTAGGCTCGTAGCCGCAAAGTAAGATTTGTTGGGTTCTTTCATCTCCTTTCGATGATAATACGTTCCGCACCGATTTGTAATCCAATTGCTTGACTGCCGCCTGCACCTGTCGAGACCGTATTTTGTTGTTGTTTGTTTTTTTTAGGGGATTTCGGATGTACTCAAGTTAAACGTTACGAGACGATTGGAAGTTCATGCTTGCATCTACACAAGAAATGTGGGATGACTAGGAGCTGCATATATGACTGGATGCTGGGGTGGAAATCGACGCAAATGGAGAGACATTTGGTGTGTTCGCAACTAATTTACTTAAAGTATCAGTGGACATCACCGCGCTGTCGCTGAAGAACGGCGCTACTGAGAGATGGCCAGTAGACTGCTAATTGATGAAAACAGACTTGTCTCTGAGGTTTTCAGGGGAGGTACATGATGAGATCTTTACATCGTTGGTTGTTTGAAATAAATTCTGTCAGTGCGCCTCCGTTTCGGTGCTGGATCCCGAGTCGGGTCTGATGGATGAGTTTATTGGACCGTAGTTTTTGGGTTTCGAACTTTTGTGAACCTGCTCCAAAACAAAGCCAACAAAGATTCTTCAACAGTCTTGATTGGAAACCAAGAGCAGGACAACCAGCTGGAGCGGGCAGTTCAACCACGGTCACCAATCAAACAAGGAGAGCTGATCCGGATCCGCCGCCGCCAATCTTCGATCGCGCCGCCCATCCCCCTCTTCTTCGCGGGTATAAAAGGCCACGCGGCACCCCTTCGAAAAAAGATGGAATCAGTAAAAAACTATCTGAAGCGGCCCTATAGCACTTATAGTAGCAGCAGCGGAGGAGGAGGAGGGGAACAAGGTGCAGTCAAGGACGACAACCACAGCAGCAACAGGCCCAGTAAAAAGTCGTCTCGGCATTCCACCGAGGCATCGAGATCGTCAAATCATCAGCATTTCCAACAACAGCATCACCAGACCTATCAACCCTCACCACGCAAAAAGCTCAACACCACCACTTCAACCATAACATCTAGCTCTTCACAACCACAATATCTCACCACCGGCTCATCATCCTCGCATCGTTCTTCCCATCCCCACTTGACACTAAAATCCAAATCGAACACCATGCTTTCTTCGATGGCCGCCGAACCTGGGAGTATGCCTCCTTCAATTGAACGAGCCGCTTTGAAGCACTCCGCCGCTTCATCATCAGCACTTGCATCGTCATCGTCGAAGGTTTCAGCGCCGGCACAGTCGCTGCCGCCAGGAGCATGGAGTTATGGCATGCCATGCACCTATCCAGGAAGACACAACCACAACAACTTGAACGCGTCGGGAATGCAACAGAATCGCGGTCAGGAGAATGTAGATCCACAACGTGAGGTGACGTTGAAGGGTGTGGACTTGAACACAGTAAACGAGGGCGGGAGGAAGATGAGTGGGAGTGTGGATCCGATGGTCTTGGCAGGGACTGGAGGGGGGGCGTTGAGCAGGAAGGAGAAAATGCTGGAGCTTGCATGTGAGTTCGGATTTTCCGTGTTTTGTACGTGATTTGGGTCCGATCGGGAGCGTGCGGTTGTGGAGAGGGTATTTGTGATCGTGTTTTGATAATCCGAACACGGATGTTGGTGGAAAAGTCTTGCTGCAACTTGAGGGCAAAAGTCTTCCTAACATGAAGATCCCATGCTAATCAAATTCATCTTCTTCTATCGGTATCTGCCCATATCGGGTAATCATATCTTTGCTCTTCGTCTGTTCATCCTCTCCTCACAATGTGTTCCCTCCTGATCCCGTCACGAAGTCGAAAACGGCCAATTTTCAGACATTACCCTCAAGTGCCTCTCCCGCCCCTTCCGTCTCCACCGCGTCATCCTTCTCCAAAGTCCCTTCCTCACGCGTCTCATCCTCGCCGCCGGTAATGCACCCACAGAACCCACCACCACCGACGACAGCGACACAAGCGACACCAGTGACGAAGGATCCAGTTCGCCATTGTTGCCGGCAGGGACTACGCCAGTAGCTTCTAGAACAAAGAAATTGAACGTGAATCATCAGGGTGGATTGGAGATAGAAATTGATTTTGGGGAAGATGGGGAAGATTCTGGGGCTACAGGCAATGTAGGGGGTGCGGAAAGGAGAAATTGTGTGGAGGGCGTGGTTGGCGATGGGGAGGATGGGTACGGTCTTACGACGATCGCGGAGGGCGGGAGT
>JADGJF010000379.1:0-21974 GCA_027596845.1 Quaeritorhiza haematococci | reverse complement strand
CCCCCACCGCCCCCACCGCAGCCTTGGGGATTGAAGGTTGGTAACTGGGTATCTTGTTTTTTCAGCCAGATGCAGGCTGTCTTTGCAACCTGGGCTGTCCGATTGACATCTTCAAAGACCCGCATTTGAACTAATGTCTTCCCATCTTCCCTCTTCCTTTGCCCATCTTATTAGAGAATCGCCCAGAGCGACACATACCTCTTCCCCAGTGCCGGTGGTTCTGGCGTCGACGTCTACGTCATTGACTCGGGCATCGACGTCAACCACCCGGAATTCGAAGGTCGCGCGCGTCATGGTATCTCCTTTGTTGAAGGTGGTAGATTTGGTGCGGAAAACCCTCACGGCACCCACGTCGCCGGCACCATTGGATCTCGGGTATGTACATCTTCACTCTCTCTAGCGCGCATACTCTCCTGTCGTATATTTGAGAAAAGCTCCTTCGTGTCAATGTAATGGGCGAATATCTCATCATGTTTTCCTTTCTCCGTCCCTTTGTCCACATCAATAGCGCTTTGGTGTCGCTCCGAATGCTGTGATGATCGATGTCCGTG
The DNA here is from genome assembly GCA_027596845.1 of Quaeritorhiza haematococci. Lineage (NCBI taxonomy): Eukaryota > Fungi > Chytridiomycota > Chytridiomycetes > Quaeritorhizaceae > Quaeritorhiza > Quaeritorhiza haematococci. The sequence continues at coordinate 21,423 of JADGJF010000379.1, read as the reverse complement.
TCTTTGGTCCCTCCGGCGGTACGAGCATGGACACCATCATCAGAGCGATATCCTGGTCCGTCGAAGAAGCCAAACGTACCGGTCGCAAGTCGGTTATCAACCTGTCCCTCGGTGGGCCCGGCAGATCCCACGCTGAAGAATCCGCTGTTCGCGCTGCTGTCGAAGCTGGTGTCTACGTTGTGGTCGCCGGCGGTAACTCAAACCGTAACGCCTGTAATTTCAGCCCTGCATTTGCCCCATCAGCGATTACGGTTGGAGCAACGGCCATAGACGACAGGCCCGCTGGCTTCACAAACTTTGGTCAGTGCATCGATATCATGGCCCCCGGTGTGGACGTTGAGAGCACGATGCCTGGTGGTGGGTCTGATGTTATGTCTGGAACGTCAATGGCCGCACCACATGTCGCGGGGGTTATGGCGTTGCTGTTGAGCGAAAGGGACTTTGGTTCGGTTGCGGAGGGTACAAACTTCTTGCTTGAGGTTGCCGCCAGGGACGTTGTGAGGGACAATAAGCCGGACACCATTGGCCACCTCCTTTACAACGCTCGCCCCAGAGTCTGCACTGAAAACCCGTGCAGGGGTCTGGTTTTGTGATGTCGGAATGGAGGTTGCTTTGTATATTTCTTCTCTCACCTTCTTGTTTAGACAGTATTGTACCATTCACGCACTTTCACCCAATTATTTTCACACATCCCTACCCTCACCCCCTCCGTATCTCACCTCTTCTTTGCCATTGTATGTTGTTTTAGATAGAGACATTCCACAGTCTTGTACCATTCCCGCACTTTCTTGCACTCTTGTTTCACTTTGCATTTCACTTGTATCTTTCGACAAAGCGAAGCCAAAAAGCGTAAATACATATAAACAATTTTCATTTTCCAGAAATGCATCAGAACGCTGATCAGAACGTACAAAAGAATTCGGCGAAAAGATCAGCTCTTACATCTGAAACGTTGATTGTTCCCAGGCATCCCTTGCTTCACCCTTGCTTTATCGTTATCATGTGCTACTTCACTTATCCAATTTGGACGGATTTCAAACTCCGATCACTTTACGTGAAGCAGAAAACCTGATAGATGCAACCACGAGCAAACATGATCCTTGGGCAGCTTGATCCTTGGGTGTCGCCAGGGAACTGTTATGAGTGTGTAAGGCCGAAAAATGTGGAAAGAGTTGCCGTCTGGACTTACATTATAATATACTTCTCTAAGCCGACAAAACACAGAACAACAATCTGAAGTCTTTCACCATTCGGGGTTTTCTGAAATATATTACAAGCGGGGGGAGACGATTGCATATGGTCAAGGTTAAAGTCGATGGGGTGAAGGGACCTCTACAAAGAACTCCTGTGTGGGCTGGTGGAAAGAAGACGTCCTTGACAACGATGACACCGATTGTGGGCTCTGGTCCGCGGTATGGTTGCTTTTTCGCGCACTCCCGAAGGCTTCTTGGGGTGTTGTTCCATGAGTCGCCCCTCTCCCCGCGGAATTCGTCTGATTTCTGCCAGAGAATCCCTGCGTTGTGGGCCCGGTGCTGTTGCCACGTGGGGTGGTTGTTGAGCATTTTGGGAACGAGGGAGTACTTGCCGCACTTCCTGTTTTCGGATTCATCGGCAGTGGATACGAAACGGGTTTCCAGCCTTTGAACAAACTTTGGCTACTGGAGTCACCATCACCGATACATTTGTCAGCCGGAAGTTCATCGATGTTGTCAGATTGGATCGACGGGGGTAACTCTTGAGGAGCACCTGCTTTGGCAGTCTTCTCTAGTTCCGAACTCTGTTGGTGTTTCTGCTTCGGTCCACCAATCTCTTTGCCACCGGAGTTGGGGTTGTTGGGGCTCAATCTTGGTATCAGACTCCGTGTTTTCCTAATATTACGACGGTCTTGAGTCGATTCTCGGTTTACGGGGGCTTGTCCCTCACCTGAATTTATTTGGTCGGCTGCAGGCGGGATCACGGGAGACTTAGACCTCGAGACACCCTCGAAATGCATGGGAAGTTGAGATCCCTCCACTGCCGAGGCACCGAACGAAAAGACACCGATGATCGAGTCCGACGCTTTTTCGTTCCTAGAAGTCGTCGTCATCGTGGCATTGGCGTTTATAGAACTCCACTGGTCCATCCCGTCGAAAAGGTTCATCTTCGTATCATGATGGACGTGGGACTCATGTGCAGTCCGGCCTAACGACTTTGGCGGACAATCTTCATCGCGCACAGGTTCTTCGCCAGGCCATTTCATCTGATGTGTTTGCGCGTGTTTCGGAGGAGAGATGTTGATAGAGGCTGACTTCTGTCGAGATGAATGCGTCCGCGGGACTCCCATTACGAAAGAGTTTTCCATGTTCCGTTTTCCAACCTCCTTCAGCCTTTGTATGTGGATGTGGCTCAGCCGGCGATCTTCATCCTTGACAAGCACTCCATCGAGAACAACCAAGCTGGCCCGCAGAGCGGAGATCAGGCTGCTCCTGTAACAGAGTCGCCGTACAAAGTCCGAGTCCGAAAGCGAACGAGAGTACTCCGAGTCCGACTGCATCCAACGAATCGCCGAGTTCGATTCAAAAGCCGGATGTTGATGATCCAACGACAAGCTAGAGCCGTCTACACCGGCGTTTCGTACCTTGGCGGATCGCTCTAGCGTGCTCCGTGATATGTATGTGGACCAGAAGAGCAAAGGTGGATTTACATAGCTTGATTCTGGCATGGGAGCATACGAACGCGCCGTGACGGGATTGTATCTGAAACAAAGCATGTGAGAGAAAGAATTTTCAGCATTTTTGTAAATCATAATATGACCATCACATCACCCATACCTGAGATCCAAAACTTCCAGCTCTCCACAGGATCGTATTGTTTTCAGCAACGCGGAGAAGTCTCGAATGTCGTTCGAGGAGAATTGCAAAACCTTAAGCTTTTTTAGATGCTTGATGAAATGCACATCTTGAACGGAGTTGTCGGTGAGATCGAGGACCCGCAAGACTGGGACACCACGCGCGAAGGACCGTGGCAAATCGATAACCTTGCATCCTCGTGCGACGAGGGTCTCAAGCCGCGCATTGTCGCGGAAGATATGGAGAGATGGAAAATGGTTTTCTGCGGTATGACGACGAGTATGACGACGAGTACCAGGCCGATTAGGGACACGTTCAGACTGCTTCAAAATAACTTAATAAATGCGTGAAAATGAGGACCAACCGGATATGTTCACTTCCCGTAGATTCGGGAAAAGCGAGAAATCAATGTGCCTTTATTGCAAAGCGAACGTGGAGAAGAGCTTAGTTTCAAGGGGTTTTTGCAAAAAGACAGAATCAAACTATTGAGTCACAGTGAAAGCGAATATCGAACAAAACGACATACATCATGTCGCCCGTCTTCTGTGACTCCATATGCAAAACCTCCAAATCTTGTAACGCATTCCCATCCGAGAACACGGACACATCAACACACTCAACAAACGATTCCTGCGGTGCTGCTGCAACCGCTGCTGACAAACTTGGTTCCAACACCGATTGGCTGTGTCGCTGCTGCAACATGACTGATTTACGTCTTCCACTTCGCCCAAGCCGGTTCCGTCTGACATAGAGTGCTCGCAAATGCGGGAAGCGCCTTGTATCGATAGAGGCGAGCATATTGTCGTTTGCGCTCAATTTTTCCAAACGGGTCAAGTTTCCTACCAGCCGGATGGCCTTGATACGATTGTTATCTAACACAAACGAAATTGGTTGATTAGAGTTTGTTTCACATGAGTGAATTTGCTCCTCGGCGTACCTAAAATGAGTTCTTCGAGACTGGCGAGGTGTTCAATGTTCTCCAAAGACTCGAGATGATTACAAGCCAAGTTCAGCGTTTTCAGATGGGCACTGTGAAAGTGGGGGTGGGGAGGGAGGAGGTTGGGGAGGAATTCGTGATGATGTCCATGGAGAAAACGAGGATTCCGAGGATTGGAACAAAAAGGGGACTTACAGCTTTCCCTTCCCGAAGTCGATTCTTCTGATGTTGTTGTTCTGGAGGTTCAAGGTCGTGAGTGATTCAATGTCTGCGGACAGGTGAACGCTGTCGATCGAGTTATGTGCGGCATGAAGTTCTCGAAGGTGCATCAAGCATGACACGGCTGTTGCAATTGACCAAACGAATTCGGTGAGTTTCTGGACATCAACAAATCTGTCGAAGAAAGTCTAGGTAAATTCAAATTCGACACCTGAGATATCTGTCAGCGCGTTGTGCGAGATATCCAAACAATGAAGGTTTTTCAGCATTGCGAAGCTCGTCAAATTCGAAAGCCTAATTTATGTGTTAGGCATCAGTTTGAGAAAGTGATTTCTAGTACTTTGCAAGTGAACCACCACTGCTCCATACCGGTTGTGCGCCACCCGAAGAACTGTGGTGCTTTGAGGTACTCCAGTCAAATAAGTGATCTTGTTGTGGTCTCTGGATATAGAGTGGCAAATGAAGATGGACCAGACCGTCAAGGATGAAAAAGCACATCGATAATATCACTACCATCAACCGTCTTCTCCCGCCTTTCTGAAAGTGAGGAAAAGGATACAATTTCAACTCCTTCAGATTAGGTGCGTGTTCTTCGAGTTCGTACAAGGACATGATGTTCCGCTCGCTCAGATCGAGCTTCTGCATCAAAGCCCACTCATCCGCGATGCGGAGCGCCTTCACGAGATGGGAGACTAGGGGTTCCCTATCGGCGTATTCTTCATGGAAGTTGGGTTCTCCCGGTGAATTCACGTGTGGCTCATTAAAGACCACTGATCGATTGTTCCGGTCGGCCATTTTTTCTTTCTTCTTTATATCTTCTGAAGGCATTCGACATGCACCAACACGAAAAATGAAAAAAAAGTGGAAATGTTCGTTTTTGTGAAGCGAGTTCCAGCGCCCCCTGGGGAAATAATGAACAACGCTGACTCTTACCAGTATTATGTAGAGCAACACGGGCTGTTTGAGGAGCTTGTGGCGTTTGGTTGATAGTGGAGGGTGACAATATCGTATGGGAGGCTGGAGATGCTAAAAGTTTCGAAATTAGGGAAAGCAGCTGTACAGTGACAACGAACAAACCGACTACTTACCTGCCGCTGGGCTGGCTCTTTTAAGTGTTTGACTCTGTTGCATCATATGTGGGATATTTTGTCTTCGCAACGGGCTTCCCTGTGCCTTTAAAAATCCTTCGTTACGCGCAATATCAGCCCTTCTTGAAGGTGAAAATCTTTGATACTTCATTGGTGTCGATTTGACAGGATCAATGAAGGTTGTGACGTCTGAGTTCCCCGATAATTTGCTTTAGTTCTTTAGTATTCAAAAAAGAAGTATATCGCCATGGCGGAAGCGTAACCCACACACCTATGTTGGCCAAAGACTTCAGTGCAGCCTCTACAGCATGAAACGAAAAGCTGTCAAAAGAGTTCTGCTCATCGTGAGTTATTCCAGCATCGAGCGGAGGACTCCCTAGCAGATCAAAGAACAAGTCTATTAGCAACTGATTCCTCGTTGATCGGAAGTTCGTGCTGGCGTAAAACACAAATGATGAACAATTGCTCGGACGTTACCTTGGTGCACATCGATCAAATCACCCCCTCCATTGACGGATTCCGAGTGGGTCGTTACGTTGGCTGTTCTCGAAGGTGTTTGGGAAGCTGCGTCCGAAAGAGGTGGCGACGCCCTGTTGGGAGAATGTCTGTTCAGATTTTGCGAAGAGTGATCTCGAAGTGGGAGCCCTTCCTGAGCATGTTGTTCAGCTCTATGCAGTGAGTTTTGAGCGGATGCGTGTTGAAAACCGTCTTCGTATTTTGCGTCTGTGCTTGAATCCTCAAGGTCTTGCGAAAGCTCTCTCAATATCTCGTCGTTACCCTCCCAGCACTGCTTCTCCTCGTTGTACACCATATTGTGGTCGTCAACCAGTTGGGCCATCATGGCTGTAATTCCATGGGAAAACTCAAAGATCAGTCGCAAATCATACAACACAAATGGGAGTCAAGAGCTAAAACATGGAGTTTATAATGATAATTTGTGGCATCAAATATCACAACCATACCTGCGGAGGCGTTCAGATTGCGGATCACCACCATCTTCGGCCTGCGACTGTCCGTGTACATCATATCTCGGGTGTCGGTCGGGAAGGACGCAGGAACAGGATCATGATTTTGGATTGTCTCAGGAAGAGCTGCTGCTTGCGTACAAGTCGCATGATCCGAGACGTCATCAAGGAAATCGATATCGTTGGGATACGAGGCGGAGGGGCAAATGGTGGAGTTTGAATTCTTGAGTCTTTCTGCTGGGGGTGAAACGTGCGGGGGGCTATTTAAACTGATCCTGGTTTTCCCGCTTTCCGCTGGTGGATGTAAAACTGTGGTCCCAGCAACATTGCTGGGTGATGCGACGATGTTGGAGGACTTGTCAGGTTCTGAATGCAGTTTTTCCTTGTCAACACGCATCCGTTTTGCACCGTTTTCGTTCGGAATGTACTCGAAATAATCGAGCTGCGAGACGAGTTCACTGAGTCTCCGTCGGGAAGTGGTGTCATATTCGAGTTGGAAGAGCTGTGTTTGGTTCAGAGGTGGCACACCGCCTCTCTCACGCTCGATTGAGCCTGTTGCGAGAGGAGGAAAATCAAACGGCCTTACACTTCCTCTCTCGCGTTCGACCGAATCTGTGGCCAGAGGAACCTCAAACGAGAACGGGGCATCCATTATTGCATTGGAGTACTCGGAGAAGTCGTTGGTGTCTGCAACCCCAGATCCCCCCGTTTGCTCGTTGTGCTGAAGGCTGTCTGAGCCCGAATCCCGGAAGTCGCAGGAATCCAAGAGCGACGAAGGAGGTTCGTCCAAGAAGCCGGGGGTATCACGTGAGGCCGATATATGTCGTTCTCTCGTGTCGTCTGGCCCCCTTGGGTCGTCGTCAATTCCATTGTCGTAAAAGGTTTTTTCTGAGGGTTGTTGCTCTGGCAGCAGTGTGCTCGCAGAAGACACTTGTCTACTACGGTATACTGGATCATCCTGAGCGGACCGTGCCTTGACTACGATGGAACTGGTAATCGAACCGGACCGCTGCTTTTCTTTTAGCTGCTCATGTCCACGGACTCCTGTTTCGATGTTGGATACGATTGCGGGGTGTTTGTCGGGAGCTGAAGTGGTTCGAGGGGGGGACTTGTGGATGAGTGCTTTACTGGGAGATTTCCTGTCAACAGCATTCAAGTTCTCTAAAGGCTGGAAGGGGTTGAAGAGTCGCTCGAGGGAAAGGGGGGTGAACATGTCTTTCAGGGGACCTTTTTGCCACGGAAGTTGTCCTGCCGATTTCTCCTTTTCGGAAGCTTTCGTGGAGGATGCATTGCAGCGACCATCTAATGCCGCTGATGGTGATGAAACCCGTGTGCTCTGAATCTTTACGCTGGCAACCGCAGAGTGTGTCAGGGAATCCGGAAAGGCAGGATGTGAATGCGGTGATGATGTTCGACCAATGTCGCCGCTGTGGTCACCAGTGCGACTATCTGCCCTGCCGCTTCCGTAGCCGCCCAACTTGATGCTCCCAGCGGCCTCCGAGGGCCACTCCTCAGAAAGCTCGTCCCAGTCGGACCGCGCGAGATAGCTTGACTGCATCGACTCCAAATATGCACACCCCAGTGCAGTGAGTGCACACCCTGTTGACAAAAATTGTGTTTTTTCGGAGTTCAGTTACAGGTCACACACACTGTTCACCCAGTTCAAACCCTCTCCAGTTCCTCCCCAAAAGCGCGTTTGAGAATCATCGACGAGAATGTCGCGCCAACTCAGAGGGGACAAATCGGCCGCGAGTGCCGCACAGCATCTGATCCCGCTGAATGACGTATGTACAAGTACTGTCCCGGCTTTCCTTGTAGCCCCTCCCTGTTCTCTGATTTGAATCTTGTTCCAACTCAAACTGTTTTGTTGATTCCAATTTCCATATGCCAGGACTCGTGGGAAACATTTATACTCGCCATCGTTTCAGGTACCTCTTTCCATGGCCCCTTTCCGAATGTGCTGTGACAAATCCTCTTCTCGCGATCCACCTTTGACTAATTCTGTTACCCACCTTTTGACACTGCAACGTCAGACTTGCCTGACTATGAAAACCTCTTCCAGGCTATCTCTTCCGGTACTCGTCAGAAATTCTCTGTTTTACAACGTGGGGACGTCCTTAGCTGGGTAAGTCTGGACGACGTCGATGAACACAACCAACACAACACATGCACAATGCGTCTCTCTTACAGTCAGATCCGCCTGTTAACCATTCCTGCAGGCCTCGGAAAACTTAAGAAACAACGATGCTGCAAAAGAATACAAAATCTTTATCGACAATGGAGGGTCCGAAAATGACATCCCAGATACACTGCTGGCCAGACTGATAAAGGGAAAACTTTTGTCCCTCAAGGAGGAAGGCATTGAACATAAGAATGCGCTCAAGATGCACGCAGTATGATACGGCCATCTCTTATTCGTCCCACTGATACCTGTAATGCGCCTCCTAATAACATGTCTTTTGCCCTCAGGAAGAAATCGAAAACCCTCCTGCAATGTCAAGAGCCGAAACTCCCGACCCGCTCAAGTCCAAAGGAACCAAAAAACCTGATCATGACAAAGACCGCGCCAAATCATCAAATAAGAAGACAGGGAAAGGTGCGTTGAGCCATTCTTCACCGCATAGAGCATTGATGGTTTGTTTCGGCCCCCCACAAATCTCCATTCACATGTGTTCCTTTTCGTAAAGGTTCGGGGAAAGCGACTGAAGAAGTCCCAGCAGCGGAGACAGTGAAAGCGACTGTGGAACCCGCTTCGAAGCGAAAATCAAAACTAAGGGATCGTGCTTCGAAAGCAGACGCAAAGTCCGCTGCTTTAGGTACGATAACGGTCGCCTTTCTACAGATTTCGCCTGTAAAAACGATGACTGACCGAATCACGCATTTACAACCACGCAGGAGACGAACCAGTAGATGGGCCCGACGTTTACTATGTTTTGAAAGACCTCAACGCACCTGGACTATTGAATGCGCTCATGGAAGAGACATATGTTCAAGTTCACGCCGTTTTGCGATTGGAAGGTGTGCCGCATGATCCTCTGAAGCCCCAAGGGGCAAACCAAGTATCAGGGCCGGGACAAGGAGGAGCGGATGTCACGGGCAAAAATCCCACAGGATCCACCTTGAAATTATCGACTGCATCAAAATCCGCGGTAGAGCTCTGGGCTGGCCCAACAACATCAAACTACAGAAAATACCTTCAAAAATCTCACGATTCATCCCTTTGGAGACAGCTGGTTTGGACCCACGTCGATGCATCCCAAACAAAAGACTCGAAAGAGCTCTTTGATGTCGTCGCCAAAAGAATATACTCCATCCTGGAACATCGCAAAATGTACTTTTCATTTTACAGTCCAGCAACTCTCGTCAACATCCCCGCCGTTGATAAGAAGCTCCAAAGCAGTTCCCATCTGCGCTATTTTGAACATCTCTTGAGCGCTGCGCAGACAGAGAGCTCGATTACTGTTGATGTGTTGCTTGGTATTCTGCTTGAACAAGTCGTGCGGATGTTAAACCCCGACGAGGATCAGGACAACAGTGGTCACGACAACGGGCTAACGACATCAGAGGAAATGGGACAGCTTCACTACTCTCTGGAAAAGGCCATGGATCGTTTGATAAGACCCAATTGGAACGCCAAGAAAACGCAGTCAGCCTCACATCGGGCGACCAATGCGTGAGTTGTGTGCAGTTACTGAAATTATTGAACGTTTTGGGGGGCGACCTGTTCTGTTCTCATCACGAAATCTGGCAATATCCAGAACACCAGCTCTGCACGGTGACCTCCATACGATGGCTGCTCAACAACTGGACGCTTTATTGGGGCTCGGTATCAATCCGCAGGATCTGATGAGCAGCATCCGATCTACCTATTCCATGCAACGATACCAGTCTGTTCTCAACAATTGGATGAAGCTCAGTATGGCCGACAGTCACGCACTCGCCATGGAGAGGTTACTACGCAAATCGGAGATGTTGAAGTTCACATCCCTGAGCCCTCTCTTGTTTGATCACGCCCTCTTACAATTCGACTTTGAGAAAATGCTGGAACGAGGTCCTGATTCGAGCTCCTCTTCTGTCCTGGATGAGTATTGCTGGGTCGAACATTTTGACGCTCCCACTTTGGTTCAGGTATATGTCATTCAACGCACATGGTAGAACGGACACTTGTATTGCCACAGAATTCTTATATTGCCACCGAATTGAAATCTGCTTCCACCCACACAGGTTATGCAGAATGCGAAAACTCTGCGACCGCATTTGAAATGGAAATATTGTGAGAGAACGGGCAAAATCCTCTTGGGACTAACGGGAGCTGGATCTTGGTCGAAAAAAGAAGCATCCAACGTCACAGATGTTCAGGTAAAATGAAGTCATCGATGTTTTCTCGTTCCTGCCTCATCTGTTGCATCATAAGGACATCTTATATCTCACGGCGATTTACCATCCATCTGTAAGGTCAAAACAAAGGTTGGTTTCGGTCTGTTCTGCGAACTCTTGGAAAATGGAAGACAGCACCTTGCACCCGCAACGCCGCAAGCTGAGGGCGTCGCGAACCACGTCTACATCGCCGGCGACCATATCATACACCATCGGGATGATTCCATGGTTCTTTATCCAAGCGATGGTTGTCATATCGAAGTTCACAAAGTGTCTGCGGGTGGACTGGAAGAAGGTGCGACCGTTTCTTATCGTTTGCACTTTTCGGCTTTCAATTCTGACCTCTTTTTTTCGGTCCCTCCAAAAGATCGGTATATCGCTTTGAAGTGGATGGATAACGTATTCCGTTGGGGCATGAATGTCACCGGAAGAGCTTACTTCACTGCCTCCTTCGACGACAATGCCGTGTTCTCGATCGAACAGAAAGCCAAAGGGTCTGCGGAGGGAATCAGTGTTGGGGCATCGACGGCCGACGGGCTTTCAGTGCAGTTCCTTCCTGATGGCACAATCGTCCAGAAAAACTTTGGGCTTCCTACCCGCAAATCATCGATTCCATCTGTAACGCAAAAAGTCGGATGCCTAGAAGAAAGAAGGCTCGTGACTTCTGATGTGAGCAACACGGATTGTTCACACTCTTTTTTCACTGTTTGGATTATTCCCTTGAGTATGACATTCACATGTGACTATTTATTTTTCAATTAGGGTTCAGTTATCAAATACTTCGAAGATGGTGGTGTTGAAATCCTTTTCCCGAACGGGAAGGTTTGTCGCAAGAACAAAACCGATTCCTGGACGATCGTGACTGAAGAGGGTGACCAATATGTTTCCAAGCATTTGATGCTCGATATTTCAAAACTTAATGAACTAGAGCATCTGGCCTCACTCCAAGTGGTTCGAGAAAACCATCCTTCACTGAAGAAAGTCGTTACAAAGAGGGAGGACATGGTGAACGTGACCATCTTCGCCGATCACACCGTCGTGACAGAACATTCCGATGGAACAGTAATTACATGCCAAGGTGGAGCCGATGCGGATGAAAACGCAAGTGCCGCTGCTCTCGGACGCAAGGTGGTAGATCATTCCGAATTCGGAACCTTTTCGTACGATCGAGATTCGTCCAGCACCCGCGTCATCTTGCCAAACAAAATGAAAATTGAAAGGACAGCTAAATCTTCCTCGGATAAAGAAGTGATTTACGTGATTGAAAAAGTAAGGAACCAATGTATTGAGTCAACATTTTTTTGAGATCTTTTATCTACATCTAACCACACATACACATTTCAGCCACAACTCAAAATTCAGATAAGCAATCTCGGCCCTTTCACGTTTATACCAACGCCATCGAGTGCTGGGGAATCTACATTGGGATCGGAACGCGCCATCAACGTATACAGAGGCAACTGGCTGCTTGGAACGGTGGAATCTTGCGACTCCAGTGGAAACCGATTTGAAGTGTCATCGTCGGGCGAAGCTCATGTACGGATATGCTGTTATTTGCTTTGCTCATCGCGCTCTGTCTGTTTTGAACCAAAAAATGAGGATGTGAAGTCGAAACTGACTTGTTTCATCATGCAGGTTTCAGCAAGTCGCATTCTGCCGAAAGCTGTGATTCCCTTCCAATACAACGGCCCAATCGGCAGCTTTGTAAAAAACTTCCTCGACTACTACAACGGCATCCGCAGTTCCACAAAACCGCAGTCTTCATCGCTTCGACCATCATCATCCATATCTGCCCATACAAATTCATCATTGTCATTAGAAAATGGCAGGAATCCCCCACGGCTCTTTGTAATCAGCGAAGACGGTTCCGGGTACGAACTCATTCGAGATGCTGACATGGTGCCGTACTTTTTACAGAGTTTTGCAGACCCAAATGTGGAGATCTTCGAGGAGGAGGCCACGGTGAACTCGATGGCACTTGGTGTTACTGTTGTTACTGGTGGAAAGCGTACAGCGAACGTTGGTCGGCAGCAGGGGACTGGCATTCCGACTTATCGCCAGGTAAATTGGCAAACAGAGTTTGCTTGCAGTGTTTGAATGAAGGAACATGAATGTACAGTGAAGAGCTTTGATTTCTCATAGGCCCTGATCACCTTCGCTTCCACAGCTCGTCCGATACCCACCTTTGACACCGCAAGTGCGAGAGAGCGTGCTGAATACTTGTACGAAATACCAAGATTTTCAAAAATATAAACGAGAGCTCTCGGACAGCCATTCGGTTCCACATTTCGACACATATCAGCATTACGGAGAAGAACGGATGTTCACACCGCCTCTTTCTCATGATGTTGATGTGGCCAGCAAGGTCGATTCCTCTTCTCAAGTGAAACAGATGGACGCAGCAGCAGCGACGTTCGGTGGTGATCGACGGACAACAACGGATGCCATTAAGAAGTTATCGAGCTCTGGGAGTCGCAACGACGAGTTGGAAAGGAGGACCAATCACGGGCCCATCGAAGACAAGGACGTCGAACGGCAAAAGCCTTCCGCCGTCGCCAAGAACACCTTTTATTGGGATTTCAGTTCCCTACCATCGGCCAAGCCCAGCCCGTTTGCAAAATCTGGGATGGCCGTTGTTGTTAAAAAAGCCTTGCTCTCTGGCGACAATATACCAAACTACTTCGACAGCCCGGAGGGACAGCAGTTTTTCAAACAAGTGGGTATTTGATTCCTTATGAATCGAAAGTCAACACTCTCGTACTAAGATTCTAAGGTCTTGTTTCATTAGAACGGAGCCGCCGGGCGGAAGTCTATTGTTTCCCCGGCTGCAGAAATTGTATGTGTTCTTCATTTGTTTCACATATAGTTGTCAGCATGTTCTCCCCGAGCTGACAATACTCATCATTCTTCGATTTTCCCCGACACAGCACCCGGAAAATCTAGAAGATAAGCCAATGTTCGAGAAAGCAGCACAAGGTTCCGTGAAGTCATCCTCCGACGACGTGAATCCCACAGTCGAACCAAATCGCTCATCCCAATCGGTAATCACAACAACCACATCCCCACATAAGCAGAGTACAGACGGCAGGATCGCGCAACAAAATAATTTGCAACGGCTGCCACCATCGACGCCGGGACAAACTGCACGTGGGACGGTGCCAAACAAAGATTACCTCCAGATTGAGGCCACCGTCAGGCGGAAGGTTAACACGTCGTCCACCGCACCTCTGCGGGTCAGAAGCGAGGATGTTGGTAAGCCTGAGATCAGGGAAATCCCCGAATACATTTTTTTCCGCTGTCTGCGTATGACTTTGTGATTCAATACCGAGTGATTTTCGCATGTCCACCGTCAAAAGCCAAATTGCCGTACATTGGGACCTTTGAAGTCCATCCAAATGCGTGTATATTTGGGACTTTGAAAAATGGGCAGACGTACCAGCTCCCCATTACCATGAAGAACGTCTCAAACGACTCAACACGATTCCGGGTGAAGCAGCCACAGGATGACAATATCAAAGTCATTTTCAAGCCAGGACCGGTAAGATTTTACTCTCGGCCTCCAGGGAAAGAATGGAAAGTATGTTCGTGCACGCTAATGAAAAGACAATATTGCGTTGTTCCAAAAAAGGTGGCACCGGGAATGCAATTAAAGCTTGACGTGGAAATACACGCGGATGTCCGAGGGCAAGAATCTTTCACAGTGCAGAGCCATTTCAAAATCGTGACTGAGGCTGATATCTTCACCATTCCCGTCACTGCAAGTAAGTATTATGAAAAGGTGTTCTCCGCCAGAGGTTTCGAAACTTTCAATGACTCTATGTTTCCTCTTCTCTCCTCACGTTTTCACCCCCTTCCAAAAGCTGTATTGAACGCAGACAATTTCGATTTGCGATGTAATCCCTTAAGACCGAACGTGAGCCTCGTGACGAAATCTGGCAGGGCCAAAGCTGTGAAGCCACTACCCAAAGAGTCATCTCTAGCGACCAATATCGATCCACAGCCAATTTAAATATGCTGTAGAATTCTGTTTACTTTTCCAGCATGGTTTGTTTCCTTTTCTCTTTTTGTTTCCCGTGCCGCTGTTAGGGTTTCCTGAATATGACAAGGGGTCCATTATCCTTTTTTCGACCTGGAAATGATGTAATGGGAGGAAAGGGAGACAAATGTACCTTCAAAGACCAAAAAAATAGCCACTCCGTTCGCATTTGCGTTTTCTCTTTACGAAATTGGTCTGCATGCTCCTCCAGATCATTTTTTAAAGAAGACAATTGTGTTGCAACATCATCAGATCAGTATCGCACTATGCTCCCCCGCACGTCCTACGCTTTCGGATCCGTCCTCCATGGCCGTCGGTCTTTCCGAGTCGTCGCCCCATCAGTTCTTCGTATTCACAGACAATGTGACCAAACATACTCCTTGAGCCTTTGCCCTCCGGTCGCTGTTCAGTCCTCCCCGCCCGTGGCACACTTTCGTCAAAAGGTGATCCCGCCCGACACACCCTTTTCCGAAGACGACGGCAAGAGCACCAACTATGCAATGCCCGATCCGCCGCCCACATACTCTTCGGCGTTTGAGGCAGCGAAAGCCGAGGAGGAGGCGAGAGGGAAGCACAAGAGGGCGTTCGCTATTGACTTCGCGATGCAGGTTCGGATCCTATTCGCGACCTTTGCATTGTTTGTCGGGTTGGGGAGGAAATAGATAGCTTCAAAGGATGGGACAGGGATCGAGGACCAAGGATTGCTTCCAATAGCATTTACAGTGCAACGCTTTCCTCGTTTTTGTGGGATTGCAGGCTGACCCGAGTTTGGATACGTCTGAAGGAGAAAAGCCGAAGGTTGGTCCGGTGAAGCAGGCTTCTGCCTGGATCGCCAAACATTCCTTGGATCCCTATAGGTAAAGTATTCAGTCTCTTTCCGTTTGCGAACGGGGTTGGAAAGACGAAGACAGAGGCGCAAAAGAAGGCGTGCCCCCTTGCTTCCTGAGAAGAGCTGTTTGACGCGATTTGCTTCATGTGTATTTTCCCCCTCTCTAACCGTTCCTCTTCTGCCGACAAACCTTAAGTGAAAGTGCTCTAGAAGGGATGAAAGCCAAGAAAAGGGCAAAGGAAACAGGAGAAGGTCCCCCGTCGATGACCGAGCGGCCCCCCCAAACCGTTGGTGAAGGGGATCCACAAACAAGATACATCTCCGATACGGCCCCTAGTGAGTAATGATATCTCAAATTTGCACCTCTCAGACGTATCTTGTCCGGATATCAGCTGATGTCACATTTGATAGGACCCATTTTTGGCCTTCAAGATCAGAAAGGTTCTTTGGATACGTCGGGGGATCAGGAAGAAAATGCGATGAAAGCACCCCATGAGCGCCGTTGATTTTGGCCGCAAAAGACTTCGACATCATGCGGTCGCTTTGCTTTGTAAAGAATCAAAATCATGGAAGATAAAAACATGTAGCAATTCGAGTCCAATTAACAAGGCACCAACTGAGATGTTGCATTGATGTTTGTATTGGGTTGATCGAAGAGTGTACACAGCACATAAAGCACATAAGAGAACAAAAGAATATCCTTCATTTCTTCCCCTTCTTCTTTTTTTTGTTGCTCGATCCACCGGCCGCCGGGCTTGGTGTGGGTTTAGCCGTGACTTCCGACCCCGCTGGCTGTGTTGTCGTCGGGGATGTGGGCTTGTCTTTCGGAACTTTGGGGCTGATATTAGAGAAAATTGAATTTGACGCCATGAATCAACTTTGTGCATCTCATTTGGGAGGAATGTCGTGAGGAGCGAACAATATGGAATCATTAAGGGGGTAAAACTTACGATTTTGGCACACCACCGATGTTGGCACTTCCGGTCCCACCTATCACAGAAGCAGCATTATTAGATTTGAGACCTTATTATCTGCCGCAATTTGCTGGATGGCATTTCAGTTTCCCGCCATTGGGATTTCTTTCCTAAAAGCTTACCTATGCCACCACCTGCAATCGCGACCCCTTGAGGACCCTTGAGCATGTCCTTTCTTTGTTTTCCCTTCTTGGCAAAAGTCGATCGTTCTCGTTTCGGAAGCCACCGCTCTGTGTATGAAATACCAACGGTCAAAGGTCAGCGAGGTCTGTCGGAGGCGCCAGAATTTTCTAATGAAGAATCACGACTGTTGACATCGATTACTTACCTGGGTCTGGCGGAACGTTCGGATCATAGTTTTTGGGCAAAAGAATCTTTCGCTTCCTTTTCTTTTTGGCTTTTTGTGTTGTTTCAACGGATGCCCTGATACCCACGTTCGAGATAATCGAGTAAGAACCTGTTTGATGCCAACTTTCCCCTTCCATAAGGATGTACGAAGATAGGAAGTGGTACATACTGCTCGCCAGACGCTCCGTCGACCTTCCGCATGTAGTTCTTCGGTCCACTGAACGCGTTCTCCAACGAATCGACATCAAGTGGCCCGTCCTGCCCAAAGGGTGTGACATCTGGAAGATACGCCTGGTACTTTTCAGCCTGTGCCGGGTCGAATTCAGCGTACGCCATGACCAAGCCCGCGACCGATTCCACGTCCAAGGGGTCCGCTTTCACGAGCTTTTCGTAGTCCTTAGCGGCTTCTCTCGGTCTCTTGGACTTCAACTTGAATGCGGCGAGCTGTTTCAAGATTGACGTTTCGTTGGACTGATGTAAAGGAAAAAAAAGAAAGATGCATACATTCAGAAAGCAGAAAACTGGTTTGATGTGCCTTCGCGATGAGAAACAGAGCACATAAAGCAACAAACGTGACGGGTAGATTCCAGTTTTTTGCTTTGTGAAACACTCACCGCCGGACCGACCGAACTCTTTTTCCAAAACTGCGTAGCTTCCTCAAGTAGAGCGATAGCTTTGTCGACCTGGTCAACTTGGCCGTACAGCCAAACCAACAACGAGATCAGACCGGGCCGGTACTTGTCCTGATCAGTCACTTGAGCGTTCTCAAAGTAAGCCCTCATAACGTCGCAGGCGGCAGCCACGTTCGACTGCGAGATGTACAGCTGAGCGAGAGCCATTCGCAGGGCGAGGGAAGTCGGAGACTTCTTGACAAAATGCTGCATAGAGTATTGAAGCATGGTAAGTTCGGATGCTTGTCGGTGTGATCTTTTGACTGATGTCCTGACGTACCTGCAATTCTTCCACCGCCTTGGAAACCTTTTTCTCACGGTGAAGGATACCCGCCTGAATCATGAGTGGAGAATCGTCTGTTGGATACGTCTGAGCCAACTTCCCCGCTTGGTCCCGTGACATTCCGAACTTTTCCCGAAATGCGAAAAGACACCTAATGTTAGCCAAAATCACGCGATAACGGGTGAGCCAAGTGATAGCGACATTAGCATACCTTGTTCATATACAACGACAGAATGGCCCCATTCATCGCAATCGTTTTCTTCTGCAAGTGCGTCAGTTTCTGCTCCACTCCAGACGCCGTCGCTGCACGGTACTTTTTGGCCGAGTCAAACAGCTCGTGGTCTTTTTTGATGGCGATGAGATTATTCGACGCGACAGCTGCGATTGCCGCGTCTCCAACCCTAGAAGAAAGTGTGTAAATTATCGTGCGTACAGCTCCTCGGACAGTGCGTGCATGCACTTACTTCGACTTTAGAACTCCTTGGTAGAGATCAAAAGCTTCGGCAACCCTGCCTTGCAACTGGTACACGTAACCCAGCTGCACGACGATGATGGCCAGCTCACGCTCAATCTCTTCCTCGGCATACTCTTCTTCGTGTAAAAGGTCACGACATCTCTCTGGTGAAATGGGCGGGTGAAGTGATTGGGGGGTTATTGATTTGGGCATGAGTTGGAATAGGAACGTAATGAATATGAACAGTGTTGTTGGACACATACTTCGTGCCAGTTCCAGGGTCTTCTCCGCCTCTTCCAGGCGGTCTTCAGCGATGAGGGCACATGCCAAGTTGTAGGCCATTTCGTACGTTTCACCGACTTCTTCCGCATTTAGCTGATCGAGAAGGGAGAAATCGGCATTAGGCACATGATGGGCCGGTCCTCAGAACGCAATCCATCTACGCACCTTCTGGCCAACGGAATGCCCGTTTGATAAGGCTGCAGCGATCACGGCAGTGTTGTTGGCCATCAATTCATTGTAATATGCGTCGTCCTTTTCCACGTTTGGGCAAGCGGAGACGGGTAGGTAAGCGCCATTATCTTTCGAGCGCGACATCATCAATGCTTTCAATGTTACCTCGTCAATGTCCTCAAACAATGCAGGATACAATTTGAGCGACGCAGGGTAGTCTTCTGAACGGTATGCCTGTGATCGGATATATATATGTTAAAGAAAACCATTGTCAGTGTCAAAAATCCTTGAGGAACCCACCATTCTTACAATCCATAAAATACCGCGTACTTACCACTTGCGCTTCAAGATGTTTCAGCTGATGATACGTTTCCCTATCAACTGCATCCATACGATCATCGCCGTCTCCCTCTCCCAAACGTGTGCAAGCCTTTCGTATCAGATCCAAACTTTCCGAAAGGCGATTCAATCGGTAGAGACAGTAAGCGCGTTCGTATATGAGCTCTTCGGGAAGGGGATCTGGGGCAGCCTCTATCAATTTGAGAGCTTGATCGTAGTTCTCCAGTTTGATAGAACCGACGATCTAAAAACACAACGACATTTTTGGTATGTGTGAGCAAAAGAAGGAAAATATCTGTGAATCATCAACTGCACAGTGGTTTCTTTCATTACCTTGACATGGTAGGCGTCAATATCCTGAGGAGAAGTTTTGAGAACTACAAAGAAAGGAAAGGGTCAAGCAGAGAGTGATCAACAACCGTTCGATAACTGTACGATAAACTCTGGCAGCCTACACTACTGCGAACCGTTAATTGAGCAAAAATCGACCCCTGAGTCTCGGCTCATAAACATCTCTCGGTTGGACCCCAATGGGACCCCCAACATTTAGACTCCCACCCGCTAAACCCAGCCGTCCAAGGCACAAGGATCAGCAAGGTAACCGAAGACATACCTCGTTCACAGACTTTGATAACTTTGTCGTCTTCGCCTTGGGCTCCCAACCTCTCGATTTCGCCGAAGAGTTGGGGAACGTTTGCGGCCGCTCCTGTCCCCGTCGAATTCGACATGGTTGTGGTCTTCCCGTCTTGTGTTCACGCCGTTGTCCCACTTCAGGGCTTGCGGTCACACATGGACGCCCCATTTGCCGGGTTCCTAGCGCTCCTCCGCGCTCGCAGAAGTCCAGTCATTTACTGCGTAGATCCCACAAAATCGTCTTCAACTTCTTCAAGCACTCGGTGGTCCCTGGATTGCGATCAAAGGAATGTTGCGAATACCTTGTTGATGGACATTTCGCACCTGGCCACTTCCTGAGGTTACCATTACACCCTCCTGCTCCCTCTTCCTCCCTCTGCCTGTCCCCTTCTCTCCTGCCAGTATCTCCCAGACTTACTCAGACTTCCCGTCCAGGACTCTCCAAGCGCATAACCTACAAACGCTCAAGAACATCATATTAACTCACACCTGCACTTTACCACCAAGCCTGGACTCTTCACACAAATCTCTCTTCACAGTTTCACTAAAATTGTTGGTAATGACGGACACAGTTAGAAACAGATACACCCTAAGATACACCTCTATCGTTTGCAACATAATCATCACACAGTTTGCAAGATGTCCTAGCGGAGTCAAGAGCGGAGTCTAAAATCTGGTCGAAAATACAGGTGCTCCCTTTAACTGCTCGGAACCCTATTCTGAACCTGAGATTTGAGCAAAGTGCCGGAACCTGCATGCAACACAGCCGTCGATGGCGAGACGGCGCTCTGTTCCTTGGAGTCAGAAAGCGAGTGGTGGACTGGAGGTAGTTGTATGGGTGGAGGAACGCGCTCAGGAACGCGCTTCCTCCTCTCAAGCTCCAAAAATTTTAGAGTTCAATAGGAACCATCCCCGTCGCAAGCTGTGGAGCTGGAACGAGGTCACACGCCTCGAATCCCGCTTTGTCCGCCATACCGCAGCCTACTATCCCTCTTGGGTACATACAGGTCACTCGTATACCACCAACAGTGGACGGTCGCCTGGCATAAGCACCAGTGGCTGCGTGGCCGTCTGCTCACAACAGCTGCTCAATTACGTGTGCAATTTGCCGTGGCAGCCACATTCATAAGATCATGCTTCGTCTCCGATCAGGCATTGGCCGCCCAGGATCTGGATTCTAATGAATGTGGGTGGGATTCACGGCTGATCTTCATCATGAAGGGCGATCTTCTTCACATTCACGAGCGCTCACAACCTCTGTGACCACCAACATCTGTTGGCGAAAAAATTTACTGCTTGTAGGTAACTTCTATCACCTTGTTCCTAACCCCCTTTCGAATCTGTTCCCATGCCTCTCTACTCTCCATCAGCACTTCCATGCCCCCACTCAGGCCGTCTCAGTACTCTCGGGTGCTCGAAAACTTTCGCGTATGACTTCATCCACTCCAAGCGCACTCCGAAAGCTCCGAAAGCATCGGGTTGTCCGCAGGGTTGTCCGCCACTTTATTGCTATCCAGGAAATCCCGGACTTCGGCAACGCAGTTGCGTAGCAGCCATTTTCGCTATGTATATAAGCGCCTCCTTTCAATCCCCGCCCCCGCCCGGTAATCATAAAGAAGCATTCCCCTCATTCGCGTTTCAAGCCCTGTTTCAAGCGACTTTCAAATCCAAGAGAAAATAACAGAGATGAAGCTGGTACTTTCCTTCGGAGCGGCCGCCGCCGTGGCTGCTGGCTTTCTGATGCACGACGTCTCAACCATCGAAGCATTCCCTATGCAGAAGCGCCAGGTTGGATCGAACCACATGGACAGCAACGCCCGCATACCACCACCAGCTTTCGCCATAGACCCACCGTCTTCATTCACCCCCGATGTCACAAGCGTTATCGGCGCCCCTGCCGTCGCCTCCCGATCACCACAGCAGCCAGCAATACCCCCAGAGTTTGCTGGCTTCCCCATTTTCCCCGACCCTGCGTCCCAACCCCGCCCC
>JADGJF010000378.1:0-21988 GCA_027596845.1 Quaeritorhiza haematococci | reverse complement strand
CCCCGGTCTCCCGGGCTCCGCGCGCGCCACTCCCCCCGACGGGCCTCCCCCGGGGGGGGGTGGGGACGGTTGGGATTTTGCTTCTATGTTTCAAGAACACTTTTTGGTTTTGTATTCTTGGTCTCCTTTTTTATCAGTTTGTGTATCTTGTTCCTTGTTCTTGTCTTTTGTCTTTTGTGTTTTTGTGTTTTTGTTTTTTCTTGGCTGTTTAGTTGCTTTCTGCTCTTCTGGTTTTCAGAGTGTCTGGTGTTGTGCGGGTTTATCGGTTTATCCCGTTTTCTCGCTGGGCATGTGCATGGAGGTGTGTGATGCCCACAGAGCAATGCATTTTATAGCGGGTAACTAGCAGTCCGGGGATTTTCTTGTCCCCAATGAATAAAGTGAAATAGAGAAAGAATGAGGACAGTGAATAGTATTCTTGAGTGAAAGCCGAATGAGAGGAGGAAAGAAAAAAGAGACATGAAGGAAGTGGAGAAGTGTGAAGACTGGGCGGTGGGAATGAATGTCGCGAATCTGGGGGAACGGGTTGGGGAAGAGGCAATAGCTTTTGGATGGGGGGGTTGTCAGGCGGTTGATGCAAGTCGCTGCTTTCAAAACCCTGCCCCAGGCCCCGCCGCCTCAAAGCGCTTCTAATTCCATCAGTCAGATGACAGTTGGATTCCCGTCGAACTCTCACGACTCCCAGTCGGAGGCAAGTGACTCCCAAACGACTCCCAAACGGCTCCCAAGGCGGCTCCCAAGCGACTCCCCCTCGCCCGAAAATACCATGGATTACATTCGCCTGTCAAAAGTCACGTTCCAGCCAAATGATTCGCTGAAAAAAAAATTTCTAATTGTAAAAATATAAATAGCAAAGTGTTCTTACATATCACCAATCCCAGGTAGTATAGTGGCTAGTATATTCGCCTGTCACGCGAATGACCGGGGTTCGATTCCCCGCCTGGGAGGTATCCTTGTTCTTTTTTCAATTCAGTGACCTATGCTTCTATGTTTTTGGTGCCGTTGGGTTGCTGCAGAATCTGAATTGCGTTCCTTTTTGATAGGTAACATTTGTGTGTGATCTTTCTCCCAAAGGTCGCACATGGGAGAACCTCCTCCTCGGTTGTGACTTTGCAGTCTCGCTTTCTTCAGTGTCAATCCATTTATTCCTTCAGGTACTTTTCAAGAAGTCTGTGCAATCTGACGTTTTCGTATCCATCTTACTCCAAGTCTCTCCCGCTGCCACACGCGTCGGACGGGAGCAAAAAGGAACCTTTTGAAACCCCCGCACAGGATGTTTGAGTCTCAGAGCGCATTTCGCATGGACTTGGCATGTTACTTTCAAGTTTGATGTGTTGCGCGAACGAGTGATCGTTGGATTTGGAACGACTCAACCGTTGTTTCGAAGTGGTATTGCTTGTGTGCGCTGCCTGCCTTGATTCCTCTTTCGTCGTTGGATTTGGAACGACTCGACCGTTGTTTCGAAGTGGTATCGCTTGCAATCGCTGCCTGCCTTGATTCCTCTCTCGCAAGCGAGTTGGTTTCTTTCCAACAGTTCTATCCCACCTCTCTCAGCAGATGAGTCAAAATGGTGTTTCCGGACCAGATTTCCTTTAGAGTATACCTTTTCGAGATCCGCTCGGCTGTTGTTATTGTTAATGATGAACAGTCCAACGTGACATTCCAGGTTTCCCTCCAACCCGTATAGGATAGAAAGTGGATTTCTCATTCACCAACAGCTTCTGACTTAGTTTGCCGCAGTAGCCGGGTGGGTTAATGCCAGTGGGAAGTGACGGAAAACATGGACACGAACTAGGAAGCTTTTGCGAAGGACTTTGAGATCTAGCCTCGATCCTCAATCGGAGTTTCAATTCAGTTAACTGTTTCCGGGATGAGACATGAATACAAAGTAGGTTTCTCGAAAACCGACAACAAGAGACTTAACTGCAAACATCTTAGAGATATTGCGACTTTTCGACCGAGTCCATATGACGGTCTTTCAAAAATCAATCCAGCGTGTTTTTCCAAACTCCGACCGACTTTGGTGGAGGTCATGGATCTCTCCCTTCTCTCCCATATTTCTCCCATCATGTGAAAAATTGACTTTGTCGTGACGTCACAAACGAGTGGGGGGAGATCACGCTCGCTTTTTTGGGGCCAGTGTACGACGTCTAAATCAAAAGCAAAACACTCAAGACCTGAGGGCGCCCGTCAACCCATCGCGTTTCCACAACCACAACCACAGCGCCACCAACTACTTCTCCCTTCGAATTCCGCCGCCTCCTTTCGCCGCCCCCGGTCACCGCCTGATAGTTATCGTCGCGCTATACGGAACGTGCCAGTGTGGTCCGTTTGTTGTTACAGCAAGGTTCCCAAAGCAGTTGACACCGCGTCGACGCGTCAAGACAGCAACCTCGACAAGATGAATACAACAAAAGAAGTCGCCGCAAACGTGCAGTCAACGTTTTCACAATTGGTCGGTCGGGCTCGACGTCGTCTTCCCTCACAGCCCTGGGAAACTCTTCCGCAACCGGTTCCACTTGTCAAAATCACCTCTCAACCTGTCCAACCCGGTTCCACCTCTATCCGTTACGTTGCCACAGGCATCACACACGAGGCCGAAACTATCCTCTCGCAGCTCTCGGGTCCACTTTACATCGTTGCTTTCACCGGTTTCGGCCGCTCAGGCAAATCTTACACGGCTACCAAGATTCGGCATCACATTACGGGAAACAAAAACTACTCATTCCACTCGGCACCTGGAAATGTTCCCTGCACACACGGCATCGACATGATGGTGTGTAAACACCCAAGGCAGGATGATGGGCATATTGTACTTTTGGACTGTGAGGGCGGGGGAAACCACAACCAAACAGCATTGCCGTTCGTTATTGGACTCGCGGCGCGGTTGGCGACGAAGATATATGTTTTCGAACGGAGCTGCTTTACGACGCATGGTTTGGATACGGTGATGCAGTTGATAAATATGGTACGTACAGCAGGAGAAACCGCCAATGGCCTTCGTTGACGACTTTAATATGTCTCTCTACAACGCGATTGACCAATGATCTTCGTCACATATTAGGGCAACGCGACTTGTACAGACGAAGTCGACATCACACGGGATATCGTTTTGGTGGAAAACATGTCAATAAATCAGGAAGTCCCCAACGAGCAGCTTCTACGGGACCTTCTTTCTGGAGCGGATGGAGACGAAACCACCAATAAAGTGCGAGAACTAGTCAAAGATCGTTTCAACGTCGAATTCGGGAAACTTCCATATAATATGGGCGGCGGCTCAGCATCTTCACACGACGTAGCTTGCGAAGTCATGTCCGAGCAGTTGCTTGACACGATAACTCCATTCACGGTCGGTTCGGTTCAAGTGGACGGGATCATGGTCGTCCAGCTAGTCCAACAACTCTTAACCCAGATCCGAGACGGTGGCAACAAATTCAACATGGTGACCGCAACAGAGGCCCTCGTCGCCAATATGGCCACCGAAGCAGCACTGACAGTATGGACGAGCTTCATCGAAAAGGTCCGCAAGCACGGCAATCACCCTTCTCAAATCAACGGCCGCAAACATCTCCGCACCGTCCTCCGCGAAGTCGAAGGTGTCGCAAACACCTGCATCAACGACCTCGAAACCTTCATTAACCGCCTCGTCCCTTCCGAACCCGCCATCATCGCCAAGGAAATGTGGGAACGCAACTACCGCAACTTCGAAGCCGATATCCGCGCTGCCCATAAGCGAAAGTCCGAAGAACTCCAACGGTACACGCAGTGGGCAGATCGTATCAACAACTTGATTAATGAGATCGTTGCGCAGATTGTGGAGGCCATACGGCAGCTCGTTAGACTTGCAAGATTCTCGACGAGTTTGATTCTTATGTCGAATTACTATTTGTGGAAACATTCGGTGAATTTGGTGACGGGGTTGGCGCATGGGATGGTTGTGACGACCACCACATAGACAAAGATCAAAAAAAGAGGACACACCCCCAAATCGTGTCTTCTCGATGACAAGATACCCGAGTTGTCCCTTGCCACGATGTAGCCATCTACCCCCACCGCACATACTCTTCCGTATGATTGCATCTTCACCTTTTCAGTTTCAAATTATCGTGGACTTTTTCAGAATGGCTTTTTTAATATATTGCAAATGTAGCATTTCGTAATCTGTGTTTGGATTTTCCTTCTTCCTTATTGTGTACCTTGAGAGAGAGGAAAAGAGAATGTAGTCGGGCTTGGTATAGGAGGGGCGACTGCGGTTTTCCTGTATGCGAATACGTACGTGTGGAAAGTATGGATCTTTCAACCGTCACGAACGTGGTGTCAGTGCAACCTCACGAACGAACCTACACAGGACGGTGCCAAACAAAATCTCAAAAACTTGTATAATCTCGGTGATGAAGTGATTCTTTATCATTTGCTGTAGTTTGTTTGATATGGGTTTCTTTTTTCGCCGTTGTTGCTATTGTATTAGTAGATTTTTGAAGAAAAATGCCTTTAAGCATACACGTGCAGAGTTGTTTGAGTTTTGGCCATGTCTACAGTTCGCCGTCTCGCCACCAAAGTCATTCCGAACAAGTCAAAAGCTTCTATCTCAGTCTCACCACAACCTCAAAATAGCCCCAAACGCCTGCAACTACATCGGAGAACCATGCCCAAGTAGTCCCAATATTGAAATTGGGGTTTGATTGCGCGACGAATATTTCATTCAAAGTGGGTTCTTGCGATTTTCCACGTTCGTTAATCTCGACTCTCGACTGGAGTCTGGGGCAATGTCACCATCTTCATCTTAACGTTTTCTTTTCGGTCTACGCACTACCTGCACTGGCTACTGGTATCAAGTATTCAATCAAGAACACTCACCACAACGTTTTCTTTTCGGTCTACGCACTACCTGCAATGGCTACTGGTATCAAGTATTCAATCAAGAACACTCACCACAGAGTCCTTCACAACATCAAAACGTTTTCTTTTCGTTCTACGCACTACCTGCGCTAGCTACTGGTATCAAATATTCAATCAAGAAACCTCACCAGCTGTGCAGCAGTTTCTGAATGATCTGTCTGATTTTGCCGAGCATGCTTCGCTACATCTGTTTGAAATCCTTACAACCATGACGTTTCGGAAACGGAAGTCTGCAAATGAACTTAAATTCGAAGAAGATAAGAGGTGGGGATGTCACGAGGTGGGAAGGTGAGGTGCTCATGGAGTGGACATCGTCAGCGGCGACAAGAATGCTGAGGGGACGTTTTTCAAAATTGACAAAATTAAGGAAAGCCACATTGCGAGACCGTCCTGCATTTTATGGCCATTATTTCGAAGTTATCATTATTCACCAGCGACGCAGTGCGCAACTCTTTTCACTTATCATCAAGCAAACAATGTTTCCAGTTTTCGTTGGGATATGACGCAGCCAACATGTTCAAGGCATTTTCTTTTCGACCTACGCACTACATAGACTAGCTAGTGGTATCAAATATTCAATCAAGAAAGCTCACCACAGAGTTCCTCACAACATCAAAGCCAACAAAGCACTAATGATCAAAGAAACGACCGCATTGACCGGCAACTGGTACCCAGCAGACGACGAGGGATTAATCTGAGCATTACTGTAAACACCCACCTCCGGGTCCCAAACAAGTTTCGTGGGGCGAGCATCTGTCGGGAACTTGGTCTTGAACAACGCCAGAGCCGTCTTCTCCGCCGCCTTGTTTGGAGCCTTGACCTCTTCCAAGAGGTTCTTGACTGACTCCTTCAAGTCGGCGTCACGGAGTTTCTGGGACGCAATCGGTAAGTCGCTGGCGAAGAGTGTGCTGTTCATGGGTTCAAGTTCAACGACGGTGCCGTTTTCTGTGGTGGCCGAGCTCACCCAGTTGAAGAACCCGCCCTTGTCGGAGAACGAGATGGTGCGGTTGGCACCCTTTCCTTCCAACTTGGTGGTTTGGGAAGCGAAGAACATCTTGGCGATGACAAGATCCGAGCCCTGCAGGGTTGGGAAGGGGAAAGGACGACTGTGAGTGGCACCATGAAGAAGCGGAACTACAACCATTGACCACCACCCATCAGGAGGAAATGCGATGCCATCAATCCAAAACTTACGTTGTATTTGTAAGGGAAGTTGTTCAACTCCATACTGTACTTCACCGCATTGGGTTTGAACGTGACTGTCCCATCCGTAGCATTCGCGGGAGAGAACGTCGCATTGATCGTGCAAGTGAACGCTCCCTCGGTGTACGTGATAGTCGCAGTCTTGAAGGTTGCGTTGCCGACCAAGTTATCAACAACCTTCATCGAGGACCATTTGTTTCCTTCGCCAAGGAAGTGGATGAACGAGTCTGTTTGTGTGATGTTCATTGATGGCGTAACTTCTGCGACACCCAATATACCCAACATCCAGGTCGACCGAACTTTGCTGTCATCTGCATTGCCGAATAGAAGTTCGTAAAGGTGAGTAATCTGAGAGCGTTGAGAAGGCACATGAAAGAATGAAATTGTGAAAGTCTAAGATCCACCCATCACGAAGCACACATACACATACCATCATTGGTCTTGTTGAAGTAGCTAGCCCTAATGTGCGGCATATTCCGAACACCAAACGTGTACGAGAAGCGATCCGACTGGTTCGTGCTCTTTGTATTCGAGTTGATAATAATCTGCTTGTCGGCCAATTTCACATCCAAAGTCCTGTAGCGGCTTTCGCGGCCTTTGACATCCTTGTCTTCGAGCTCGACCTTCTTCCCGTCGATGTTGTCGATGCTGTCACGACGGGAGAGCTTCGGGGAGAGAGGAGACGCGATGGCGCCGCTGATGGCGGTCGCCAGAGCGAAGAGATTCAAAAGTGAGGTGCGCATGGCGAGAAAGACTTGCGGGATTTGGACCCAATGGGTCGGGGTTGGGTTACTAGTCTGCAGTAGATACTGATGAGATCGCGATTGGGAAAGAAAGTGAGAGTGGGTTTCTAGAGTTTATATATTAGGAACCTTCCATAAAGGTGTCGGCCGCCAATTTCCACCATCTGGTGGTGAACCCCAGGGTAATGGACAAATGGGGATGTTTCTGTAATTTCGTGGGGACTCCAGAATGTTTGGAAGAGGGTGTTGACTGGTAGAAAAGCACAGAACCGATCATATATGAACGTAATCCAATCAACATTTCTCGGTACTTCGCATTTTCTCAAGTATGGGAATCTTTCCATGTTCATGATACCCCTTTATTCTGATACGACGACTGGTTGGAGCATATAGGGTCCCCTTTTTTCGTCTCCCCCCAGAGACATGGATTGCCACAAACCATCGATTGGGAAGTTTCTGGAATTTGAGGTCACCTGCTGGTGCTTGGTCATTACTACTTGTCCGTGCAAATGCTAACGCACAAAGATTGGCAAACGTTTCGTCGACTTCATATGTATGTTTGTTATATATGTATTAATCGGCATAAAAACCGGTGAACCGGATATCCAATCGAAACTATTTGCGGCAATTTTCATTAGCCGAAGTCATCAATCGTTTCGTTTCCCAAGTGATTTGTAAAGAAAAATCGGAGAGATACTTTTTTCCACAAGCAGAACGATACCCATGTCGAGGTCGTCTATTCTACTAACTTCTCATTAGAATAGAAGCCGTCTAACATCCCTCGACGTCCTTTTGGTTTTGGCAGCCAACAGCGCCGTTCCAAGGACCAATCGACAATTTCATGAATGGATTTCCCGTTTCGTAGAACATTTGTCAGGGTCTTATGGAATTCCATCAGTTTCTGGACGAAGCAACTGTTTTTCGTCTCGATGACCTGAAAGTCACAAAAACTTCGGTACTTCGGAAATCGTGTGGTCCTTGTCAAGTTGTGATAAAGGACACAGCGAATGGAATGACCCACACACCATTCATCAAAAGTATAGAACATGGAACATTCTTGTCGTGTCAAAGAGAACAAGTACCGAGAAATTCTGTTCTGATTGGATTTGATCATATATGTGATCCCTTCTGTGCTCTTCTGCCAATCACCGTCACCTTCTGGCTTCTAGACATTCTGGAGTTCCCATGGAATGTACTACACATGCTCTTCTGCCTATAGAGACGAAAATCGCGAACATTCATTGCCGAAAGCTCTACTGCATATAGGGGGTATTTAAGTCTCGTAAACTCTGCCTAATCCCTCCTACCATCGCGATATCATCAGAAAACTCAAGCAGACAAGACAATAAAGTACGACCCATCGGGTCAGAATCCCGCAAGCGTTTCTCACCATGCGCACCTCACTTTTGAATCTCTTTACCCTCGCGACCGCCATCAGCGGCGCCGTCGCGACCCCCCTCACCCCAAAGTTCTCTCGTCGTGACAGTCTTGACAAGATCGACGGGAAGAAGGTCGAGCTCGAAGACAAGGATGTCAAAGGCCGCGAAAGCCGCTACAGGACTTTGGACGTGAAATTGGCTGACAAGCAGATTATTATCAACTCGAATACAAAGAGCGCGAACCAGTCGGATCGCTTCTCTTACACGTTTGGTGTGAGGAATATGCCGCACATTAGGGCTAGCTACTTCAACAAAACTAATGATGGTACGTAGTTGGTGGTGGTGGCTGGGAGTTCGCCCGACCTTTATGCCACGCAAATCCCTCACACCCCTCTCTTTATTTCCGTCGAATAATGAAGATGACAGCAAAGTTCGTTCGACCTGGATGTTGGGTATATTGGGTGTCGCAGAAGTCACGCCGACAATGAACATCACACAAACCGACTCGTTCATCCATTTCCTCGGCGAAGGAAACAAATGGTCTTCGATGAAGGTTGTTGATAATCTTGTCGGCAACGCAACCTTCAAGACTGCGACCATCACGTACACGGAGGGAGCATTCACCTGCACGATCAATGCGACGTTCTCTCCTGCAAACGCTACGGACGGCACAGTCACGTTCAAGCCCAATGCAGTAAAGTACAGCATGGAGCTAAGCAATTTCCCTTACAAGTACAATGTAAGTTCGGAGATGGATGCACTTTTGTTTCCTTGTTGGAAAAAATGTCTTGGTTCAAGTTCGGCCTCCTCATGAAAACATTTCTCGTTCCGAATTCCCAAATGCAGGGCTCTGACCTCGTCATTGCCAAGATGTTCTTCGCTTCCCAAACCACCAAGTTGGAAGGAAAGGGTGCCAATCGTACTATCGCCTTTTCCGACAACGGCGGGTTCTTCAACTGGGTGAGCTCGGCGACCACAGAAAACGGCACAGTCGTTGAACTTGAACCCATGAACAGCACTCTTTTCGCCAGCGACTTGCCGATTGCCTCCAGGAGGCTTCGTGATGGCGACTTGAAAGAGTCTATCAAGAACCTCTTGGAAGCTGTCAAGGCTCCGAACAAGGCCGCCGAGAAGACCGCGGTCGCTTTGTTCAAGACCAAGTTCCCGACAGATGCTCGCCCGGCGAAACTTATTTGGGATCCGGAGGTGGGTGTCTATACTAGTGCTCAGCTTAACGCCCCGTCGTCTGCTGGTCACCGGTTGCCGGTCAACGCGGTGGTTGCTTTGATCATTAGTGCTTTACTGGCTTTGATGTTGTGAGGGGCCGACTCTTGACAAGAATTTTGATACCAGTAGCTAGCCTATTACCTGCATAGGTAGAAAAAAGGAATGTGATGATTAAGAATATGATGATTTGATACCGAAACATGATCCGCGTAATGCGCAATGCTTTTCCAATACTTTCGCATTGATCTTGCCTTGCAAACTCGGAAACTTCAGTTGCAAAGTCGATGAATGCATTTAGCCGCGTGCCAGGACTCTTCAGTATTCCCGCAATTTCGAAAAAAAGTTACCATGCGTGATGTATCAAAAAACCAAGACGAAGCAGTGGCTCTGCAATGATAAACCAGCCTTAGCAGCGTGCCAGTATTCTCGAGTATTGAACCACGCCATATCGAAAAAGACTTAACATGCGTGATGTATCAAAAAACCAAGACGAAGCAGTGGCTCTGCAATGATAAACTAGCCTTAAATCAACTGATAGTAGCGGCAGACTGTACTGGCGCCTGAATCCAACAAGAGAGCGGGCATCAATAGGCATACGTAGGGTATATCCGGGAGGCCGGGTTGAAGCCGCCTCTCTAGAATAGATCTCTACAGCTAATGGTGCTTGCGAGACCCGAGGGTCGCAGTTTAGTCGGGATCACCATTGAGGTTTTTCGATTTTGACTTGTTCCACCAATGCCATGGCCAGCACATCCCGTCTCGAAAACGCTTTCCTCTATGAATCTGAGTTCTTGGTTCCCCGCAGAACAGTATAACTGAAAGATGGCGCTGGATTCAAATCCTACGATCCCAAAGTTTTGTATCAAAGACGTTTTCACCCATTTCGACGATTCTTGCTTATCTTTTTAAAAAGTCATCCTTTCTCCACAAATTCGAACTTTGTCTTAATTCTCCGCACAACAAGGGCTAGATGTATGAGTCTTGAATCGCAACGTTGGATTCAGATTCGATCGAAAGCGCACATCCCACTTCGAATCACTCAATTGATTCAGATGGTTCATGGTTTCAATCACGCACGACAGAGATGGTGCCAATCCGAAATAAGTGGCTCTACAAACGTTTTAGGTTATGAACCGCACGTCCTCCAAACTTCCGACTTGAAATCAATCGAGTTTGAATGCAATAATGCACTTCAATTTTTCACTGTGATGGTGAGTGGGAGCGAACTTGATTGGGTTTTCCGTTCCTTCCCGCACCTACGGACATGTAGCGCATGCGGGGCGACCTATCAGTTGACATTGTTAAATCCCACATCCATGCCTCATCTCTAATTTCCTTGTGTTCTCCAATACGTTCTCTCACGACCATGGTTTCCCAAGTGGGTGCGACAACGTGGATTCGCATATCCTCACCAACTACCCCACAAAACAAACATGGACGTATAAATGCTCCTCTCGCGTTCTTTTCATCAGACAGGCACATTCATCACATCTCTCTGAAAGTACTCATAAACTCTTCGGTCGCGTTTCTCTTGCCATCAATCATGCGCACCGCTCTTGTCCTCGCGATCGCCCCTCTTGTCGTGGCTCTCCTCGGCTCCCAGCCCACCACTGCGGAACCTTCGCCCGGCTACTACGATGGCAAGAAGTATGACGGCTACTACAACAAATACAGCTTCGGGCAAACCTGTAAGTGACAAGATAGCTTCTTTCTTGACTTGGTCATGATCTAGATTCTTTCACCCGTGCTGATGGACACCTGTTCCCTGGATTCTTCGTTCTCATTTCATCAAAAAAGATGCGCAGTGCTTGAAGATTTGCCACGCCAACAAGGATAAGAAGTACCAGAAACGATGCTTCTACCAGTGCGAAGCCCTCAAAAAGGCCGCTCACCGCAACGAGTACTGGGATGGCAAATACGGCCACTACGACGGCAAATACTACGACGGCCAGTACGATGGCAAATACTACGACAACAAGTACGATGGGAAATACTATGACGGAAAGTACGACCACAAAAAATATGGGAAATACTAAAAGAGCCAAAGAATATACGAATAATGGGAACATAAAAAAACTATGGTCGTATGCAGCATCATGATAGGATCAAATTCGTTGCTGAAATAAACCAATTTGATCGCATCAAGAGTGTGATGACCCTTCAGACGGGTGTGGCTCCTTCGGAATCTCGAAGTGATTGGTTAGAGCTGTGTGAAGAAAGCAGGCACTTCAGGCCAAACCGAGTGACTTGAAATATTAAATCATCGGAAATCGAACCTTGTGACGTACGTCGC
Source organism: Quaeritorhiza haematococci (assembly GCA_027596845.1). Taxonomy (NCBI): domain Eukaryota; kingdom Fungi; phylum Chytridiomycota; class Chytridiomycetes; family Quaeritorhizaceae; genus Quaeritorhiza; species Quaeritorhiza haematococci. Next base: position 10,244 of record JADGJF010000378.1, on the reverse strand, counting down.
CGGCGAGGAACTGCAGTCTATTCAAGTTGACGATGGGAACAGGAGAGTCTATAAATATATACTTGAGTACTTTGATGAATAAGGCATGGTAGAGGTATCGTTTTTGGAAGGGGAACACGCTTCGCCTCTGACCTCAATCTGTCCCGTTGTGCATCTCTCAGCTGAGTTTAACCCTTTCGTTATCTGAAGGTTTCACGAACCATCCACCACTCACTTGAATGGATGAATCGGCCAACTTCACAATTAGAGCAACTTCCCACACTGAAGACCGAATGGTATGCGACTGGCATCATTCGACGCAGAATTGATTACTGTATTTGCTTATGTAGTTTGTTCAGTAATCGGCCTTACGGGGGACCACCCAGGCTCGCGAATGTGAATCATCCACTCACTTGAGTGGATTATTTCATAGGTCAACCATTCATTCAGCACATGTCTTTAGGACATGATTTGGGTACCTTTTGGAAACGCTCGTTTCAGCGCATCAGGGAAAAATACAAGGCATTACCACAATATTTCGGGGAGGAGCTATGCGCTGCCAAAGTTCGTCGTCGCAAAGTCACTTGGAGCGCTCACCGCGGCCTTGTGCTACCGTGAGATCGTGTAACAGAGCCGGGATGCTGGAAGGCAGGTTGCTCCAATTTTGGGTGAATTAGGAAGGCGCTGTGTCTATCGATAGCTGGGAGCGGTATCTATACTACTCCGCGCTCAAAGGAATTTTTTGGTTGATGATGCAAGGAAAGAGCCCCGGAAATGTCTCAAAAACGTCTCATTCACTCACGGTGAGTGGATGATGTGAGTGGATGGACAAAAAAATTAATAACAATTCGAATTCCTGTCCGATTTGTTTGTGTTTTTTCCTGAATGATAGGCAAATCAATTCCAAACAGATTCCAGTAGCGGCCGCAATTATCCCTCACTTATTCAGTGATATGGGACCGTTTTGAAGTTCGTGCGTCCCTCCAAATCCACTCACATCAAGGATGGACTGAGGTGGTACATGTACGACACTCCAAAGTTAATGGTCGTACGGTCACAATATCAACCACAATCATGCAAGGAAATGCAAGAAATTTGCGCGTCAACGTAATGTTTTAAAATCATCGTATAATACTCGACGCCCATGTAGCGTAGTGGATATCGCGTCGGCCTCCTAAGCCGAAGGTCCTGGGTTCGACCCCCAGTGTGGGTGCACCTCTTGTTTCAAATGATACTTTCAAATGATACTTTCCGTGAATGATAGAGCAATATCTTTGATGGCTCAGTATGATTTTATCCTTGATGAAGATCCATGTAAGCGTTTATGTCGTTGCCATCTCCGCCCCTTCCACACCGTCACTACAAGTTATCGATGGACTTCTCGCTACCGTACTTTCTTATGTTTTTACGGAGGCCTTCTGGTCTGGCAATGTCATCAATACCTTATATTGTTTTTGTTCATTTGTCCTTGTTGAGGTTACATGCAAGCATTTTTTGCTATTGCTCCCCGCCTCTTCCGCAACATCACTTCACGCTGTTGATGGACCTCTCGCTTCTTTTCTGGGCTCGATCGATGCCTCCATGTTTCGTCCTTGTTGAAGTTATTGTTGTTGTTGCTCCCCCCACCCCTTCCGCAACGTCGCTTCACGCTGTTGATGGACCTCTCGCTACACCCTTTATAGAAGATATAGTAGATATCGATAGATATGGGGATACATTTTATACGCGAACTTCAACACTCGTAATATTTCTGTCCCTCCCCTGGTCCCTCCCCAACAAGTCCAACAACAACGCAAACATCAAGAAATACAACTCATATTGACAGGCAGCTTCCACTAGGTCCAACAACACGCAACTATGTACCAAATCCTCACACGAATATACAAAATCACAAACATACGAGCGGGGGATATCATGATAATTACGTTTTCACAAAACCAGAATAAAGATGCATGCGCAGAGATTACGATTATGGGAAAAAGAGAAGAGGGTTACCGGGAATAAGCAAAATAAGTTACAGAAGGAGAAAGAACATGGGGGGTAAGGAGGTGCGTCGGTGATTATGAAGGAAAACAAACTTGTTGTGCAAACGCAATGGGGTGAGGGTCGGGTGAGGGCCGAACGTGAGTGGAGAAGGGAGGATACCAAACGCAGGAAGACATGGCTGTGGGCGTGCGGGAATGGATGAGATCCCCCTTGAGCAGGGCAGGAAGCCGCCTTTTTCAATAGCAAGGCGAAAGAGATGCGGGATGCGGGAGCCCTTTCGATCTTCACCGTGTGGCAAGCCTAGGCCACAGTCTTGCAGCCATACAGAATTCAGAAAGAATCGTGCAGTTGACGGCTGAGAGTTTTCTCGGTTACTGACGGCGGATCGTCATCACCTCGATGAATCTGCGGGGCGTCAGATGTGTTTGAACGCCCTCCACGCACGGACATCGGCTTTCGGTTCCAATGTGGTGCATTTGGTATGTTGATTCGTGGTATCGAGGTTGAATGCGCGCCGAGCCTGGATGCGAGTATGATACAGTATGCACGCGACTTGTGCAAAGCGACTGCACACGCTGTACATAGCCCCTTCAAAGCGTTGTAAGCGTAACTTCGGAATACGAGGATATTATAATGATCAAAACTTGGATGAAGGCCCATGCAAGAGGAACCCATGTGGGCATGCTGAAGAACCCGGTGTTGTATAGCGCGGAGAGGGCGGCACCTGGAGACAGATGAAGATGTCAGAGCGGGTATTTCGTTTTGGATTGCGCTCTAAGACGGATTTGTGCGAGAATAGGTAAGTTATTGAAATCATTTTGCTTACCAACGACAGCCCCGGAAGCTGCCCCAAACAAAAGCCCGAACACGCCGAACGCAACCACCAAGAAAACAGCATTTTTGCTGCGTCGGAAGAACACAGCGTATGCCCATAGCGCGGCAGAGCCGAAAATGACCCCATATAGAACCAGAGTCCAGAGGAGAGTGAAAGTTATGATGTCTGTGTGAGGGAGCGGGCAGAAGGGAGGTAAGGGAAAGGGCAAACGTAAGTAAGTCGGTCCAGTGCGGTGAGATTTATCGCAACACGCTCTCGTGAGCCCATAACTATGAGGCCTGGACATTCCAAAGTCAGTCTTCCCACCGTACCTTCTCGAAACCACAGAACATCATCCCTTGTGTCCGAGTCCGGCCCAATAACGAAATGAACGGTCGGCCACGATGGGGCACTATATGTATCATCGACAATGCCATAAAAGGAGGAGGGGACGACGCCGTTACCGAGGTGGACAGGTTCAGTTAAGAGTCAGCAGGTAAGGTGTGTGAGAAGCAGTGGAAACTTGTGAGTGAAGAGTGAAGAGAACATGATAGGATTCGACGTCAGGCATACAAACAAGTCCTTGGCAGAGCACCACCCGCAACAGTTACCCTCACATAACCATGACTTCTCCCTTCCCACCCGGCTCAAACAAAGAGAGCCACCGAGTAACCCCCCCACCCATAGCCCGCCACACACCGCTTCTCCCCCTTCTAACCGACACCCTAGCGCATACACCTTACCTATAGTTCAAAGGCGGTGTATTGTTGAAGAGCATGACACCATCATCAACAAGACCATCGTGTTCGCTTCGTTATTTGTTGCTGTTTGAAATGTCAAATCGGTTTGTGTTCCCGGAGCTCTTCATGAGACAACGCCAATTTTAGCATTTTCCTCCTTTATTTATTTATATCTGCCGCAAATATCAAACAAAGATTGAACAAAGATTTGGTGATCAAACTCCTTCAGAAAGTTCGACTGGAGCCTGGACTGGAGCGCTTTCAAAAAATCAGCTGCATTTTCAGATCTGTTGGGCAGCTTTAGCCTGTCCTCATCATGTTTGCAGGATTGAGTCTTTTCAATGAATCCGCTCGTGTGTCTTGACTCTTGAGTGTCGGTTCATCATTTCAAATTTCACAGTTTTCACGATTTTCAACAAATAAAGACAAAATGCATTACAGAAGAAGAAAGACCAAGGAAATGAACGAAGTCGTAACATTCGTAACCTTTTTTGAGAAGAAAGACCAGGAGATCCCCACGATGCTCCTTCGAGAACGACCGAGGGCGACCGACCACTGCCTGTCAGCGTAACACAACATTGCGGCTTTGATTTCAAGGTTGAAGCAGAAACCGAAGCACGAAGCTGCTGAAGTCCCTCCCAAACAGCAACAACAACGACGACAACGACGACCACCAGCGCTCGTTGCACCTCCCCTCCGTCGCTCGCACACTGAACCAAAATGCCATCGAGAGTAACTGTCTACTACTCCTCCGTTTCCGGAAACCTCATGGTTAGTCTTGCAGCCAGCTTTCACTGCTCAAACTCGCCATCATGATGTCAGCAGGGCTTGTTTCCAACTCTCGAGCCCTTCAAATTGTTGGTTGCTTTGTGCAAGTGTATTCCTCATGACCGCGTACTTCTTCTCTTCCCATCTGTCTCCCGTACCAACCCTCACTAAACGCCTCATGTGAATCTTTCGACTGGCCGACCCTTTCCTGCGAAATAGATAAAAAAGAAGCAAATGCGCGTCCAGGATATTCTATTAGCAAAAAAGATCGAATTCGACCTTGTTGACGTTGCCGCTGATGAGTAAGTTTTGGGCTTTTCATCGTCGTTTTGTTTTTTTTTCACCTTCACTTCAAGAACGACAATATTATTGTTGGTTCCTTCGTCGCCGGTCCTTCGACCCATCACAAGCATGGTGTTCACACTCACTTATCTGTACACATAACCTCTTCTCAAAACGAACAGAGAGGGAAAACTCTACATGCAACGCAAAAGCGGCAAGACGTTACTACCGCAGATTTTTGTTGACGGCGAGTTCAAATCGGGGCACGATGAGTTGGACGAGGCAAATGAGGTTGATGAGGTTTTGTTATTGTTGGGTTTGGAGCCGGTGAACCCGACCGCGAACGGAAACGGGAACGCGCAGGCGACTGCCGAAGTCCAGCCGACGGAAGGAGATACACCTGTAGTTAATGGGGATGGGAGCGCAATGGAAGTGCAAGTCCGCGCTGATGAGCAGTGAGGGAGGATGGGACGTGAATCTTAGTGAGGGGAGTGAATGGTAGGGATAGTGAGGTGTGCGGGATATTGATGAGAGCGTGGATGTGTGAGTGGGCATTGGACAATGTTCTCATTGATGGAAACTTAATTATTCAGCATAGTATTTGTATTTTTACTTATAATACGTTTATTTGACAATCATGTCTCAAATTGAGTTAAGCGCTGCTCTGCGATCAACGGGAACTCTCTACGAACGGAACGAGTTGACATCTAGGTGAATATTGTTCGTTTGTAGTAGTATATGCGTTTCCGATATATGCCACCCTTCGTCAAGACCATAATCAACTACCTGAAACGTTTTCATAGGACAGGACTTCCAAACACTTCAACTGCACTAACCTGGGCCGCCATCTGGCTACCCATTTCAGATTTCAGAGCGCCGAGGAGCGTTTCTGATAGAGTGGAATGAACCCAGCGACATGGGGCCGTTCTGGACGGCGACCTTTGATTCTTGGTTCCCACCGTGGAAACCGCATGGATGCAGCAAATGCCAAAAAGCCCCTCTTGATATCTGTGAGATGTCAATGCGAAGGCACCGTCCGGCTTCTCCAGTGCTATAAAAAGGTCAACTGTCGCGACATAAGCCAACGCGCATCCAACGCGCATCCTCACACAAGACCTCATTTGTGCAACCGAGCGGCTTTTCGACGCGTGTTGATTGGTGGATGGCCAAAAACCGCGGGGCTTTGTGTGCGCTTTCGGAGTCTGAGCAAAGCCCCCCAGAAGAAGAAACCTCCACGAGCCAAGGCGAGCGAACGCCTCATTTCCTTGTGTGCGCAACTTTCAAGGTTCAAGAGTCCACCAATCGGGCGGGTTGCATCAGAAACGCCCCCAAGGCTTTCTACGTTTTCCCTTTTTCGACTTGCTCGTGCGTTTTTAGGAGGAGGATGCCATGCAGACACAAACATTCCCGTTGTGTTCGGGTTTCTCTCTGGGAAGCTGACAAGAAAGGAAGGCGAACGCTACGTCTTGTTCCATTCCATCCCCCTCTTTGTACCCCAGACATGGTTGACTTTCCAAAGCCTCCAAGCCTTCTTGGCTCTTTCAACACCAATAGATTCCTATATTTACTCCCCTCGCTTTCTGTTGCCTCCTCCACTTCACCCATTCAATCCATTTCGGATCTTTGATAACTTCTGACGCAGGTGAGTTTCGTTGTTGTGTGTCTGTTTTGCAGCGCCGCTTTCCAAAGTAAAACCGCAGTGCTATCGATTCCCTTCAAATATTTAACTCTCTCTCCATCTTTTTCTCCGTTCACGTACCTTGTCGTCTTGCCAGTAGAGGGAGACCAACACGTTCCCCGTCCCAAGCAACATAGATTTGATACACATCATAGACTTGTCTTTCCTTTACCACTAGACTCTTATCCAACCATGCGCGTCTCCACCTTCATTGCTGCTCTCTCCGTCGCCGCCGCCCAGCAAGCGGTCGCCGCCCCGGCTTACGGTGCGTACGAAAACGTTGCTGCGGTCACAACCACCACAACAACAACTGCTGCCTATGGGGCTGCTAGCGTTGCACCGACCTCGACATCTACCACCACCACCACCACCACTTCTGCTGCTTACGGCGCTGCCTCGGTTGCTGGAGTCTCAACCACAACCACCACCACTAAAGGTTATGCCGCTGCCACCGTTGCTGGTGTGAGCACAACCACCACCACCACCAAGGCCGCCTACGGCGCTGCCTCTGTTGCTGGTGTCAGCTCAACCACTACCTCAAAACCCTGCACGACCACCGTTGCCGCCACGGTCGCCGGTGTGAGCACAACCACCTCCAAGCCCGCCTACGGTACCATCTCTCCAGCTGCCACCGTCGCACCCATCAGCAGCGCTGTCAAGCCCGCCTACGGTGCCTCCACCCCCGCCGCAGCCGCCGTTAAGCCCGCATCGACCATTGCCCCCACTTCCTCTTTGAAGCCGGCCTACGGTGCGGCCACTGTTGCAGCTGTTAAGCCCGTTACCACTGCCACCAAGCCAGCCGCCACGGTCGCCCCTATCGTCGATGATGAAGACTGCGAAGACGAAGACGTCCTCGAAGAATCCGACTGCGAAGAAGAGGATGTCCTCCCCGAAGACTGCGATGAGGAAGCCATTCTCCCCGCTGACGACGAAGACTGCGAAGAAGAAGATGTTCTTGACGACGAAGACTGCGAAGATGAAGATGTTCTTGACGTTGATGATGAGGACTGCCCCGAAGAAGACATTCTTGACGACGAAGAAGAGGACTGCCCCGAAGAAGATGTTGCCCCGATCAGCACCAAGGCCCCCGTCTACGGTACTCCTACCCCCTCTACTGCCGTCAAGCCGATTTCCACCGTCGCACCCATCTCCACTGCTGCTCCCAAGGCCCCTGCCTACGGTGATGTTGCCGCCGTCAAGCCCGCTTCCACCGTCGCACCCATCTCCACTGCTGCTCCCAAGTCACCTGCCTACGGTGATGTTGCCGCCGTCAAGCCCGCTTCTACCGTCTCTCCGGCTGCCACCATCGCACCCAAGGCCCCTGCATACGGTAATGCCGCCGCTGTCGCCCCCGTCAGCACCCCCGCTGCTTCTTCCGTGAAGGCCGCTGCCGCTACCCCGTCCTCAGCCGCCAAGCCCTACATGCCCTCCTACGAAGACAACAAGCAGTCCGTCGCCGCCGTCACCGCCAAGAACTCCCAGCTCAACTTCAACGCCCAATCCGGTGCTGAGTCCTCGTGGAGGATGGTCTCCTACGTCCCGACTCTCGTCGCCGCCGCTTTGGTTGCCATGATTGTAGCATAAATTTGATCTATGACCTGTAACTCTTCGGTTCTTGTTTTTATCTTCTAGTTTTTCTTTTTTTTTTACATATATTTTTGGGCAATATAGGATTGTGAGTCGGTAGTTTTTGCCTTGTATTTTCTTGGGTTGAGGATACATATCTGCCTTTCTTGTGAGGAAGGAGAAAATAGAAATTTGCTAAAAGCGAAGTCAATTCGAAGTCTTCTTTCAAAACGGGCTGGTCCTTGTTTTCTTTTGTGTGTTTTCGAAAACTTCAAATAAATCCATATTCTGCCAAACTACCTGCATTTTCAATCTACATAATGCTGTGAATCACCCGTCTCACTGCCTTCCGTCAACTTGCTGCTAATTTCTCTCTGCGAACTCGCTACTTTCTCCAGACGGTACTTCGACGTATGGGTTATGAGTTGCAAATTGTCAAGAAGTCCAAGAAAGTAGTAAAAATGTCTACAAATCGCATGGCGTTTTCAACATATGCTTGCAGGTTCCTTTCGTTGAAATCCGCGACCTGAGATTGCTGGCAACCAAAACCCCACAGCGTTTTCAAATGTAGGGTCCGCAACAACGACTCCAACCTCAGTGTGTCTGCACAATCCATTACTCATGTATCTTCGCAACTCTTCCTGTTGGAAATGAGAAGAAGGAGGACCATACACTGGCAGAGAGCACGGCGTTTGAGCATGGTGACAGTTTAAGCACAATTGAGGTCGGAAAAGAGGAATCAGCACCGGGCAATTCAGGGTGTAATAATATCTTATCAAACCGAGTAAACATCTGAGGGGGTTTTCCCTGAAGCCCAACCCTATTACAGCTCGTCTACAGCTCATCCCTCACAACCACCCCCACCCTCAAATATCTAAAAACGCCTACTCGACTCCAATACATCCACACACACCCCATCACCACCGCAACCACCGAAGCAAACACAACCCACCGCGTCACCGTCTTCCTCACAACCTCCTTCACCCCAACCGTATGCATCATCACCTCCAAATTGCATCAAAAGGTAATTCGCTTCTGATACCAACTCATCAATCATCGTCGACCCGGAGTCGGAGTCGGAGTGTTTGTAGGAGCGTGGAATGGGTAAAAGGTTCAACCTTTGTACCAAATCTTTTCGTGCGGAAACCATTTCATCTCTGCTCTTGAATGATTCGAACTCGAAGATGGATGCGCCGGGGGTGGTGGTGGGGGTCTTTGTCGATGTAGGTGAAGATGTGGTCGAGTTTGTTGTCCGGAAAAGCGCAGATCGTAGGAGACGACGACGGAGAATTTGGCCACCGGCGAAAACCGCAATGTAGAGGGAGTAGGCGTAGGGGATGAGGAGTTCGGGGCGGGTGGAGCTGGTGTGTTTGATGTGGCCCTGGTTTACGATGGTAATGACGGACCTTCAGGTTAGAAAGAGGCCTTCCCCACACGCGATCCTTCACAAAAACACAAGAACGTCTCCCAACAGTTTCTCTTGAGTCCGCCGATTCCACACCCCCATGCCGTCGTAAATGACTCACCAAATAGTCGTCCAAAACCGGATTCCGTCCCTCACTCCTCTTCCATCCATCACCCCCAAAGTAAAACTCCAAATCCTGTTCAAAAGCTCGCGTCCGTCTCATGGAAGGCGTATCCAAGAGTTTGATACTTTCGCCGATCCAGGAGACTTGTGTGCACCGACATGGGGGGCCGGAGGGGGTGGAAGGTTTAAGATGGGAGATATGGGTTTCCCATTCTTGCTCGTTTTGTAGACCTGTGGAGAGGGGGGAAAGGGAGGGGAGGGTTAATATGTATAAGTTGGACGGATCAAAGCGCGTGATCGTGGGAGTATGACAATGGAGTGAGGTTGAGGAAGGTGGTGGATTCTGATGACAAATGAATGCTTTATTATCGACGCCTCCTTATAATAGACTCCGTTTGCTGACAGAGGTTGTCGATATCTTGAGAGAGGTGGATTGAACACCCGTTTGCTGATCTCCCAAATCCAAACACCACCCATTCCCAATCCGCATATCCCTCTTCCTTTCCTCCTCCCCCCCGTTGTCTCTCCATCGTTACCCCTTCTGCCCCAAACGCCCAACACCCCCCTGATCGTCACCACCAACCTCATACAAATCCCGCAAAACCAGTCGATACGCCTCCCGATTCGCAAAGACAAACATCATATGAAACGATGCGGAAGAAGATGTGTAGGAATGAGTACGGCGGGTTCCTCGGCGGAGGATGTCTGAGAGGGGTTGGTCGGTGGGAGCATCGTTGCTGGCTGCTTGTGTTTCAGTTGTCATTGTTTTGTTCTGTGTGTGAAGGTTTTGGTGTCACCGAGGGCTCTTTCTTTCTTTTTGCACTGTCAAGTCCGCTCGGTTTTAGTCGCCCCAGTTGGCGTTCACCTCCCTCACCTCGAACAGTCCAGCGAGGAGCTAGGTGT
>JADGJF010000377.1:0-22005 GCA_027596845.1 Quaeritorhiza haematococci | reverse complement strand
GAGGGGGGGTGTTGATGCGCGACGACGGTGCAGGGGGGGATTTCTGCGTGGTTTTTGTTTTTCGGGACTCTTGTTGTTTGTTTTTGGAGTATCTCATATGTATCTTACCAAGCAGTTTCATGGACTTCGTTTTTTCTATTTGTCTTGTTGTGATGGAAGGACGTAATGTCAATTCTGTTTGCCCCAAACCCTCATACCCTTCCCTCCGTCCATTTCACTCAGTACCTTTCCATTTTTTCATTTTTCAAACACCTAACCTTATTGAAACATATTCCCAAACCATCTTTGTGTTTTCTTTCCCTTTGTTTGTTTTGTTCTTCATCTGTACAGAACTTGAACTTGATTTACCCTTCTCAACATTTCACGAGGCCTCGTTTACTTTTCAGATAAGAGCTACCTACCAGTATAGAAAAAATAGAGAAAAGGATTTGCAGCGAGGGTGAGGTGGTGTGATGAGGATTGAGAAAGAAAAAAGATGAAAAAGACTGAATTTCATGTGCGATTTCGGGTTATGGGGTTTCATTTACGGGTTGATTGTCTTTCGCAGAAGAGAACATGGAGTGAGAACGAAGAGAAAGGGGAAGGGAATAGGGAAGGGGAAGGGAATGACCCAAAAGCAGATCAAAAATAGAAACTGCATGCCGGAAAAGATAAAATACGATGAAAAACCAAGATGAAAACCAAGAAGAAAGAAACGGACGAAAGAATGGGGTTCGAGAGAGTTGAACTATGAGGTGAAACAAAAACCAACCGAAATATGAAAACGGAAAATACGGTTGGGGTTGGGAGAGGACTGGGAAAGAGAAACAGAGAGAAAGGGGGGGGGTGAGGAAGGAAGAAGATACACAGTCCACTTTTCTTGTCGTGTTTCGTGTTTCAATAACTTGTTGTGATTGACCGACCGTGCAATTGCTTTCGTATACTCCACTACCCGCGCCACAGCTCCGGAACCATCCCCTCCCGCTTCACCCCTACCCCTCCAACCTTTGCAGCAGCCTCACAAATCTTGTCCCTCCATTCGGCAAGTGACTCCTCATCCTCGCACGTGACGTAAATCTCCTGGCACCCGTCTTGGATCCGCAAAACCATCACGTCACGTCCTTCTCCATCCCGTTCGTCATAGTCGCTTTCTCGCATCGCTTTCTCCACGTTTCTTCCTGTTCCTTTCTGCGTATTTTCATCGCCAGGTGGGTGTTGCCGTCCCAACGTCGACTTCACCGGGCTCGTCGTTCGGATGGAAGCAGCGGCGGGTTCATGATCATATTCCATCTCGTATTCCGTGTCCACGGCCGCGGTCCTGCAGGACTCTGACGTTTCTTGGTCAGCATTCAAGGCCAGATCCTGCAACTCAATAGCCATCTCCGAAACTTGCGTTGTTCCTGTCAAGATGGGCGGAACCGCGGACAGCCACGACAGACGACGGCCATGCCACGTTGCACGACCAGACAAGGGGGGTGGTGATGGTGGTGACGCCGATGCCGATGTTCCCGCAATCATTGACATACGGTTGTTGTGCTGTGCTGTGGTGCAAGTGGATCCCCTACCACAGATACCAGCATCGGCTCGCGCTCGCATATCAGCTTCAGATACCAAGACCGCCGGCGGGCCCACGGCCTTGTGTAGATTGAACACATGCACGAGCTCCAGATCGCCAATCTTGTCTGTGCTGAACCGAGTCGCAGGAGTCGCCGTTCCTTTCGCAGTGGAATGTGCCGATTGTCCTTCCTCTCTCGTCGCCCCTGTCGCATCATTCTCACTTTTAACCACCCGACATTGCACGAGCATTCCAGTGAACAAGAAGAAGGCGAAATCTTGACACAGCAGCGACTCTCTCACGATTTCCATTGTCACCGATGAGGATGAAGTTGGGGAAGATGACGCAGTGTTCTCCGAGCCCGAGGCAGACCACGTTCCCCACGTCGATCCGTCTTCATCCTGTTGTTCTCGTTGCAGCAACGCGCTTGGAATCCCGTGCGAAACCGTCTTGATAACCCGTAACGTGCCTTCTTGAATGAACGCCCTGAGCTGGCATTGCCCGTTCGCTCCGGTTTGCGTTGGGGCACCAAAAAGGTAGGATCGTTCGTGACGAGATCGTGAAAAGAGTCTTTTGAGGATCTTGACGCCTTTTTGACGAACTTCCCAGGCTCGTTTTCGTTCGTTGCACTTGTTTAGGCAGTAAGGCGAAATGGGAAACACGTTGGCGGACGTTTTCACGTTTTCAAAAGATTAGCACACGGGACTTGACATTTGGGAGCGGCCTTTTCCATTTCAAAGTATCTCACCTCTTCAACACGGTGTTTAATTTCGTCCAGAGCTCTCAACATCACTTCATAATCTTTATGGTCGCAAGGGGTGTGTTTGACGAGTTGCTCCAACAACAGTTTGTACCTTGGCAATCGTTGGACGGGTAAAACTAGGAATCCATCAAAGGACGACTGCTGGGCGTGTTTGACGTTGCTTCTTGCTTCCTTCATAAATGTCTTGGTGCGCCGAAAAGGTAGACCCCAACCATGTGCAAGTGTTGGTTCAAACACACAGACAAGGCTGCTCACAACAACAAAAGACCAAGAAAGGAAAGGAAAAGGCATATTGTCACCTTAAACTTTCTCCTCCGGGATGAAGATCGAATGTACATTCCCAAGTTCGTCAAAAACGCCACCGCTCCGTCAAAATCGTTGTAGTAGGTCGAATAAAGCTTGAAGTATGGTGAATGTGCGATGAAAACCGCCCCGATCGACTCGGAGTTGTCGTTGGGTGACGTTGCAGCGTCTTGAAGTGCAGGCAAGAAATGTTCACCATGGAACATCGATATGCTTTGATGTTTGAAGAATACAAAAGTGAGCAAATGATCACATGATGCGACCCCATGGAATTGTTGCTTAAATAACCCTCCCTCCCTTTGGACTTACCTTCCAATGTTCGAAAAGAGAATACACATCTCGTGAGGAGCGAGGATCTTCGACTCTTCCAGCGGCGCAACGTATATCTCCAACAAAGCTTCCAACTGAGCGACATATGTTCTTTCTGTCCGCACGATTTCGTCGATAACGCATTCCCGGATTCTCAGCATATCCTTACGCCTTTCCTCAGCACTCTTTACCCGCGGTTTCAGGGTTCCCTCAACAGCACTTTCGCTTTCGCATCGTACGACTTGATCACCGTTCAGAAACGTCGATTCGCCTTTCCCCCCATCTGCATCTTCATCCATCGCAAGCAAAATGCTGGGATCGACCGAAAACACCGTGGACCGCCGTGAAGAATCGTCCTCAGACAGACCAGTTCCATCGCTATCCGAAATGTAATCCCGTCCTGAGGAAGGCCTTGGCGTGGACGGAGCAGCCGGCTTGTTCTTAGGAGAAGTGCATCCTGGGGGAGGCCACTCGGTCGGGATCGGTTTCCGTTCCTTTGAGTTCTTTTGTAGGACAGGTGAAAGTCGGTTGAGCGGCTCCTCCCCCAATTTCAAGGCATCCGTTTCCGAAGAGATGATCAAGCTGAGGCGCTTAACGCTTCTGTTGTGACTTCGATGTCGTAGTGAGCCCCGTTGTCGATGCTTTCCATGACTTCCTTTGGAGCCTGATTTGCTACTTTCTTTTGCTTTACTGCGTGGACTACTTGGGGCGGATGGGGATCGTGTAGTTTCATCTGGCACTTGGACGTCGGTTGGCTCAGCCGCAGCGGGAATAAGGAGTCGACTTTGAATGCTGGCTTCATTTCCATCAAGATTGCCTTCGCTTTTGATCGGAGGGAAATCACCCGTTTCTTCGACGGCTGAAAAAGCTGGATCCTCTACAACGATGGTGACTTGATGAAACCCCAACGGACGAGCACTCTTTTCGTGAACCTTGATAACCACAGTTCACAGTTAGTGTTGCCAACAGTACGGCATGTTAGGAAATTTGAAAAGACCGACTAGCAGATCCTTGACGTACCTCTTGCTTCTCAGGTGACGTGAAAACAGATATTGTGGCCCCCGTGCCAACTTCCTCCGCAACTTCCTCGACGACCTCGAAAAGTTTGTCTCTGTCTCGATCTTGAGCGAATTTCAGTGGAAGAATAGCATTGGCGATGTTATATATTGAGCTGCCGAAAGGGACGTTTTGAACAAAGCGCTGCGCAATTCGAATGTGTGAGAATGGTCGGAATCTTGAGTGAATATCGAAGAAGGGCAAACTCCGCAAAGTACGCCAATTAGCATATTCTAATAGCAACATGCGATCATCCATAGGGCGCTGGACGTGGCGCGCGGGTGCTCCAGACGGATGGCTTTCCACAACACGGGAAAAGCATGTTCATGCATGCACACACGTGCTGATTCTCAAAGCGAAGCATGTGGGCACGATATCCACCGAACATAAGTACCCTACACCGGCCCCTACCCAGCTAATAGGACTAGAGATCCAGTTCCATCAAATCAAATCAACGTGTGGAAGAAGGAGAAGTCGCTCAAACTCACTTCTAACGCTGCCTGCAGAGCGACATGAACCGATTCTCGAACAAACTCCGGGACGATCAATTTAGTCGTGGCAGGTACAGGAGACTGGTAAACCAGCTCCGCCATCGACTGGGAATTTAGGTTTTGCCGCCTGGGGGTGTTTGGCGAGGATGTCATGTCTTGGTTTTTGGTGTGTTATGTTTTTGGTGTGCTATGTTTTTGACAACTCTGATTTTGACAAGGGCTGGACAAGGACAGTTGACTGGGCACAGGACTGGGCATTTGAAGGGCATGGATCTGGGCATGGATGGCCAACTCTGCAGCAGAACAAATACGGACGAGTGGAGAATCGACCTGCTACTCTAGTTAAGATGAAACCGTCGCGATCAGGTTGAAGAAGACCATAGATGTTCAGCTCACCGCCTGAAGTCCATTTCCGTGATGCGAATGTTCTTCGGGTCCGGGATCGGCAATTTTCTATTTGAAGAGCGCACACGCAGCCGAACACTCCTTTCTCTATATTCTATTGAGATGATATCTATTACCGAGTGGTGGACGTTCGTGTGGACTACAACGAAAGGGTTTTCTAAACTTATCTATCTCCTACGCAGTAGTATGTCCATCCACGTCCTCATCCTCGGTAGTGGTCGTTGAGGCTCTTCAAATCTCCACAAACCAGTCCGGGACGTTCTGGCGTTGTTCTCGGCAATGAGCCACTTCCGCAATTTCTTTCTCAACCACTGTGGATTTGCAGTATCTTGAAGCGGCCCATCCAGTCTAGCAAGTCCTTCGACTAGCAGCTTAGGCGCCAGGTCAGATGCGAAGGAATACGGTGTCTTGCCACCAAGAAGAAGTCAATCTACTTTCTTATGACAAGTACGGGCACAAATGACTATGTTTCCAATTTGACAAGACACGGTAATTCCAACTCACCTTACGTATGGAAACGACACCTTCCAATGATAGTTCACCATCAATGGGTTCATTCCTTCCTACCAGCCTGACCTTTCCAACTCTTCCATCTACGTGCTGCAATAAGTACTCGTTCAAACGGTCTCTGATGTCAAATACCTTTCCGGCGTCGTTTGCGGATGTCTTATGAACATAATCAGGTGTGGCGACACCAAAGAGCTTCACTTGTATGCATTCCTTGGGATCAACACCTGGAGCAAAGTTCTGCAGTTAGAATCCGAGACTACAACATACATTGTTATGCTGGTTACATACCTCCCGCACGAGGCACACCGAAAACAACTCGATGCGCTAATGGCACATGATAAAGACGTAAAATAACAGGAGATCCGACTTGTGAGGACGTCACTTTTTTTTTCGCTGTTAAAGGGTCTACTTTGAGCACGCCCTTCAAAGTTCGGTTTTTCTGCAAATAGGCATCAGGGACCACGGATGCGTTGGTAAATCTTCGGACCTTCGCATCGACGAAAAGGGCGGAAGTCAGCACAACAGGAACACCAAATTTAAAGCAAAGAAAAGGTCGACGACAAAGGAACAGATCAAAGATGGATGGAGTCAGCGCAAAGCTTCATAATTCCGCAAGTACAGGAAAGTTACAGCAAGGAATAATAGGGGAAAGACCGCCCCGAGGACTGAGAGATTTGAGAGCGGACTCACAAGACGTGTGCGAGAAAGCAGCAAGGCAGTGCCAGCAAAAGTAACCACCGTGAGCGTACCCCGGACGAGGCGGAGATTCCGATCCATCCAAAGACTCACTCTAGAAACCCAATCTTCATCGGTTTTTGACATATTTCAATGGTTAACAATCGGCAATCGCTGTGTCGAATTGCAGTGATGAGGGGGGAATGTAGTGACAGCGAGGACAGCGGGGTTGGCTGCTTGTGTCATATTGTGCGACTTGACAAACGCTCATCTTGGAAGAGCCTGATGACCACCATCGGGTCCATTCAGCGGTACATTACGCAGACCATTGCTGAACTGAAAACGCAGAGAAACTACTGGAATGGAATTGTTGGTGATGGCGTGCCGGTTGCGAACAAGCTCGTGAATTTGACGTTGCAACAACAGTATGTGATCATGCTTCTAGGTTTTCTTTGGTGAAAGGGAAGAGAAGAGGAGGAGATTCTGCGGTTCTTTCGAAATTCTCTCTTGGATAGGAAGAGTAATCAGCATTTTTTTTCGTTTTCCAAAATGATCCTTTTGCGAAGATATGGCCAAAACAAACAGTTGTGGGGCCCAGGTTTGAAAGAGTTCGATGGTTTGGAAAATCTTTTCGTCTACAAACTGAACTGTGCGAAGCGACAGCACCATGAGAAACTTTCGGGGATCTACGACAAGCTGGTAAGCCGTCTCGAGTTGCTTCCTCCCTATGAAATTATGTACAGTTCTTGTTCGTGTCTGTCCCGCCGTTCGCTTTTCTGTTTCTAGAATCTCTGCTACAGAAATGAACTTCCCTCCCTTCCCTCCCTATTGCGGTCCCATATGGTTCCTCCCTTCTATTTGCCAACTATTTTTGATGGGACAGACAAAGGTCTTTGAGAAGATGTCCAGGGTTACTGCCCAAGCAGATAAAATTCTGTCGGATGCGAAGAGAGGGATGGGTGAGCAACGTCTACGAGAGTCGCCTGTATTCAAGACATATTCACTCGCCGAAGTCGGTAAGTAAGGAGTCCTATTCCACGACACACATTGCGACCGTTCTCTGTTGAAGCGTATGTTGTTCTAATACTATTCTGCCCTCCTATGTGATGTGCGTTTCTTTCATCCAGTGGACATGATCCATGAAATCGTGAGCATGTACGAAAAAGAATTGTCGCTGAAGAGGGAAATCGTGTTGGGACTGCCGCTACAATTCAGGCGAGAACCCGCTCTGTTATATCTTTCAGCTTGGCTGAATGAACCCTACTTGGACCCTCTAGCTCTGTCTCGCTTGGACGAGGTGCTCCAAATTGAAATGACGACATAGATATATTATCACCCTATTGGACCCTCTAGCTCTGTCTCGCTTGGACGAGGTGCTCCAAATTGAAATGACGACATAGATATATTATCAGAATCTCCTGGTACTTACAATTCATTGAGTAGCCGAATGCTTAGGAGGAAAGGCGACTAGTCTCTTTGTAATTATTTATTTATTTTTTGGCATTTTAGAATTCATCAAGACATTTTCAGTCCTGTTCGACCTGAATTCGAACTCCGACCTCTCCCAAAATAAGGTGGCGGAAGAGTTGAACCTGGAGCCAGACCTGGAGCTGGGCGTGAGACCAAATCAGATTATCTGTTTCAAAGTAACCACCTTGAATAGAAGTAAGCCAAGGAAAACAGCCAAATCCACTGGCCACGGAAAACCCCTGGAATCTCCCCAATCCTATCCGACGATCAGACGTTGCCCTTATTGGAGATTAGAGACTGAGATAAACAACCGTTGCTCCTTATAGACACCCCTCTGCTCTTTGGGAATTCGACATTCAGGTATGTACCCACCTTCATTAAGTCTTGCAATTGGCTGTTTAGGCTGAGGGCCCCCACCCTGGATGAACCTCTCTTTGTTCGGTTCCCCCGTTCCCCCAGGTCATCAACCATACTTCGCACTCTTGCACTGGTTTTTGAGGCTTCAGTGTGAAAGTCAAATTCAAATCTGATAGTCCTCCCTCTGACCTTGCTGCTGAAGCCCTCGTACATGGGTTTGCAAGGGGATCTCTTGCAAACTTGTTCCCCGAACCGAGCGCTCAACAACCCCCCGCCGAACTTCAGGAAGTCAGCATGGTGGAAGATCTAATGCAGGAGAAAACCGGGGTCCACGTGGCGGAAACCACGAGCGATCAACAGCCGGAACCTGCTCTTCAGGGTGGAACCTCAATCTCGACAAGCGAGTCGCTACCGAATGTGGATTCAATTATGTTGCCGTTCCTCGAAGAGAGTCAGCCGGACAGTTTCATGCATATGTTTGACGGAGATCTATCCAACTGGTTGGGCGGTCGTGATCTCATGAACGGAAGTTCCCAGGCAACGTCCTCCGTTTTGTCAGGTCGTTTAATAAAGAATGAGGGCGTGAAAGTCGAAGGTGCGCCATGGCCTGGTTCTCATTTTCAACAGGGTGGAGATCTCCTCAGTATGTCGGGTGTCAATGCAGACGAAAGCTCTCAACGCCCCTCATCCGTTTCATCAAGTCGGTTGATCAAAGCAGAAAAACTTGCATTCGACGAAAACGCCCGTCAAAACTCTCAAGCCCAACGTTTAAGCACTCCCGCGTCGCGTGTGGGTAGCGCCGCGTCCCGAGCATGGAATGGTATCGAAGCAGCAGTAGCTACTGCCGCCCAAAGACCTTCAACAGCATTCAGTCGTCCTTCGACATCGCAAACTGTGACCACGAATGATTCTTCGGTTTTAGCAGCTGCGAAATCGACGTTTTTCCACAACTTGCGTGAGACACCCCCTCCATCTTTTCGTCGGTCGTCTCAGCCCGTTTCTCTGAAAGGCCGATTCGCAGATGAGGAACCTTCATTATCCCAGATGTTCAAGAACGTTCTGACCCTCCTCCCTCGAGAAGACAGAATGGATCAAAGTTTCAATGTGAAATCTGTCGACATCGAATCTTCGAACAGCAAACGCCCCAGCAGTACAGTCAGTGGTCGGGCTCGGACTCCGAAGTCGCCATGGACGCGCGTTCCCGGGGATTTCGATGACAAAGCATCCTGCGCAGGGTCTGTGGCCTCATCGACACAGTGGTCTGTTGGTGGCGACTCGGTCACTCCCCACGATAGCGTTTCTCAAGTTGGTGTTAGTAAAGATCGTGACATTCCTATGAACGAGATTCCACCTCCTCAACCGACCCCAGCACATCCAAACAAGCTCTTTGGTATAACTGAACTGGCTTCTGCGCTCAAATCTTCTCCGACGCGCTCATCTTCCGTTACCCCTCGTGATTCCTTCTTGAAGGGCAGTCATGTAAAACTCGAGGAACCCAACACCTCAAATCGAAACGTCACATTAATGCCTTCAGCTATGTCGTCCCGTTCTCCGCAGTCGACATCCAAACTTTCCTTCAGCAAAACCTCCGTATCGTCATCCTCCAAAGCTCTGAGTAAATCCCACTATGTCACGTTCCTGCCATCCTACGAAGATGATGATATACTGGACACGCCGTCGTCTTCATCCGGATTCATCAGCAAGCCTTCGTTGCAGATGAAGCCGGGCGCAGCCAACGATGTGGAGATGGTGATTGAGCGGGCCCCAATGGTTGAGACAAACCCTTCTGGCTCGGCGGCGAATGTTTCTCAACAGTCCCCGAGTGGAACCAAATTCACAGCGGAGCAACAGGCTACGTCGGCCACCACCCCTTGGAGCAAACTCAGCCATCATTCCCAAATTCGAAGGTTGAAGTTAGCTACCGCTGACGCCGCCTCTAATGTTGAATCACCTTCGCTGTCTTCCCGTATTGATCGACCGAACTCCAGCAGCACCAAAGGCAAGCGTCTCTGGAGCAACGCGGATATCCACTCATCGCCAATTCACGCGCGTTCATCATCGGAGAGTGGAATGCGGGAATCGTACGGAAATCAACCTGCGATAAAGAGATTACGATCTATGGAGCTTGGTGAGGCGAGGCCCAGCACCCACAGTGGACGTTTTCACATCGTTGATGACGAACGCCGCGGAAGATCGCTGGAACCGGTAGCCACTCCTCATGGAATGCGAAGATCTGGTTCGGCCCCGCCTGACGTGGCGGGAGAGGACGAGCCACAAACTTCAGGCGATCGTAGAGCGGAAGGAGCCGGTGCTGCTGGACATGGGGGCGACATGATGGATCTAGGTGACGACAAAATAATGGGACGTGATGGAATCGAAAACGCTACCAACCGATCCTCGCAAGCCACGGAGAACAAAAGGAAGCGACGCGCTGTTATTGAAGACGAGGATGATGAGGAGTTGCGACAGCGGGAGGAGCTCCTTCGATATTACAAAGAGAAGAAAGCATCTTCTGAAATGAGCATTGACTCGCACGCCCAAGGCAAGAAACGGAATCGACGCGGCCACGTTATTGCTGAAGAGGAGGAAGGTGATGAACAGAAACAGCTGTTCAATGCGAAGAACTGTGCGAAACGACAAACGTCCGCCATGAGCATCGACAGTATGGACTTCCAGTCCAAAGTCGAAAACAGTCGTCGTTCCGGCGGTATGGCACGAGATCCCGATTTCCGCGTGGTTACCCCGCTTTCGACCACATCATCGACTTCGATGGACTCTCTTCAATTTCAGCAGCAACCGCGACGTACAGTTCGGTTTCAAAGCCAACTGAGCTACGCTCAATCACCGAGAACGCTGCCCACAGATGATATGTCATCTATCGCTACGTCTGAGTTGACGGACGCAGTGGACGGGGATGCGAAGGGCGAAGGCGCATTGGCGGGCGCAAATGTGGGGTTGGACGAAACCGTCAAGGATAAGGTCAGAGTCTTCCGGATCCGTATCTGTAGTTGGTGATTGACGAGTGGGAGTCGAGGTCCTTTGGGGATAGATGGGAAACGACGACTCGAAACCTCATATTGAAAAAGATTGCGAACGAAGCGCTTTTGTATTTGCTCAAGCACCTAATCTAATCAATCCAGTCCTTTGTAAAAGTTATCACAACAAGTATCATGTATTTACGACGATATTCTTCCATGTACCCATCCACTATTTTTCATTTTCAGATCATCTTGTGCATATCATTCAAACACCGCAGTCTCGGTATGCATTCTTCTCACGCCCAAATTCCGTTCTTGGTCTCATGATATAACTCAAATTGTTCGGCAATTTTCTCTATGGTCCCTCCAAATACACCAGGATGCGCCTACTACAGCGTGTTCCACTCGACGCTTTACTTGATGGAAGATATGGAAGAAAACGACCAGTTCGAACTAGTGAAAATGCGTAAGCTTTCACGTGTATTTTCACTTTTCATACCAGATTGATGAACTACACCCTGATCTGAATCTCACACTCTATTATCTTGCGGTTCGAAGTCATTTATCAGATCGCGCCAACGACGATTGTCACGCATGCAAGGGTAGACGAAGCGTTCATGGATATTTTGAAAGCAGGTGCGGAGTCAGCAACCCTGCATCATTTATTTTCCCCCACGTCCAACAAAATCGGACGGATATCAACACTTCCTATTTCTCGCAACAGCATCTCAAGAAAGCGGTGGAAGAGCAAGACAAGGAGCGAAACCTAATGTCGAAATCCGACCGTCCACCGATTTCAGTTACGCTACCGCCAAGACCCGGCTCCTTTCCATCCGTCTCAGCGAAAAGACCGCTCGCGCTCAAAATAGCAATATTCCACCTGGAATGAATCCGCCTAACATCATGAATGAAGAGCACGATGTTGATCGGTCAGCTAATGTTGGGAGAAAAGGCGAGGTTCCTCCGTTCCGCTTCGCGACGTCCACTGCTTCGAATGTGCAATCCGAACGTACGGAGATGTACTTGTATCTTGAAGGAATCGTGTCATTGCAGTGCAAAGAAATGGTGGGTCGACAATAGGAACATCACCGCTCACGGCCATATTCAGCGTGTTGACTTATCTCTTGCAAATATGAATGGGACACCACTTCCTTCAGGTGGGCTGCGCTGGGGCACTCCTTTCCTACATCAGCAAAATGCGTCTGACGGGAGAAATCCTGGAAGATGATGACGTCGATCCGATGGACCAGGACGATGATGAAGACGATGAGAACGACACCAGCATCTTTGGCCCCAAGTCTCGACGGCCAAAGAAGAACAGGGCATCGAAAAATGAGATTCTATCCAAATTCATGGAGATTCATGCAGTCGAGCAGTTTAGCTTGTGAGTTGGTTGGACTTGCGTTCGTATCAGGGACGAATGTACTGATGGAGATGATTGTTCTGTTCTGATGTCCAGGAAACGGTATATGCATGTGAATGCAGACACTCTGTGGTAAGTGAGATACGCAAGTGTGATTTCCTGAATTTGATCCAACGTGATTGTTAACTCCGATTCTTCCGTGTGTCAGCTCTCTTCAAATATTCCAAGACGAGGCCCATCCAAACATGCACAGCTCAAGAAGCAAAGAGGGTCTCTCTTTGTTTGGTAAGCCCTCAAGAATGATTGTCCCCCAAAGACACGACACTAAAACTGCTTCACGATTCTGCCTCTTATCTTTACTCTGGCTCTTTTCTATCGATTATCAACGAACATTAGGCATTTTGGACATGACCCACACGGCTCCGGGAAGGTTCCTTTTGAAGCGATGGTTCCTGCGACCGTCGTTGGACATTGAAGCGTTGAGGAGGCGTCATGATACCATCGAAGCCTTCATGCGACCGGAAAATGGCCATATCGTGGAGTCCGTCAGATCGAGCTTGAAGCATGTGAAAAATATTCCGGTAATAAGCCGAACGCAAAAACAACAGAAGATTTGAAAATCGTGTTTTCAGATTCGGCTTCACCTGCTTTGTTGTCTCTTGTTGTCTTTCCCTCCACAGAAAATCTTGTTTAGCATGCGAACCAAAGTGTCCGTGACTGAATGGCAGGCCTTGCTGAGGGTAGATTGTTGTGTTTTCGATCTGCATTTGAAAATCGATCATGCACGAAGCCTAATGATGCCATTATCGAACCCCCTTGGCACAGTTTTGCTTCTACACGCTGAAAATCCGATCAAGCATCCGCGATATGACAGAAATGAATCTCCCGATCATGAAAAAGGTATGGGACACTTCCATTTACACGCCACAACTTCATTTCTTCTTTGTCCTTGTGTGTTGCGGATCAGAGCGTTTGACAAGTTGCCTTTTTCATCAACGAAATTCAAGATTGAGGAAGCTTTCGTTGTCCAAGAGCTGAAAGACGTCGGAAGCTTCATCAACAATGTCATAGATTTCGATCAATCGATCGCGGAAGGACGCGTCTCTGTGAAGCCCTTCATTGACGATGAGCTGGACGAGTTGAAACGCAACTACCATGGGCTTGATGATTTGTTGGTGGGTTGATGGATTTCTTTTTGTAGCTTCTGATACGGTCTCTATCGGACTGATCATGTTCGATTTGCCAACCACCAATAGTCGCAAGTCGCTCGGATCGTCAGTGCGGAACTCGATCCAGCATACGGTCAATCCCTGAACGTCATTTACTTTCCCCAGCTGGGCTATCTAATAACCATCCCACTGAGAGAGGAGATGCAAGAAAAGGAAGATTTTTTGATCGAGGGGTTGACATTTCAGGTAAATCCATGCGAATATGTGTGCGTTGAGGATGCATTTTATTGAGGTGTTTTTCTGTTTCTCCGCACAGTTTTGCACGCATAAAACGATATATTACAAGAACGATCGGATGTTTGGTGAGTTGTCCGGAGGTCAGTCAAACGAATCAGAGAGACGAACCAACTCAACATTATGTCTTTGGCTCGTAGAATTGGATGAAACTCTCGGCGATATTCATTCCATGATTGTTGGTATGTGTTGGTATTTGCATAGATCTTATTCTGGAGATGGGCTCTGAGAGGATGACGCCCTGGCAGCCCTGCAGGCACTAAACACATCGCGCTTTATTGATGACGCCAGATCGAGAGATCGAAATCCTCCAAAGACTTCAGGAGGCTGTGCTGGATTACGATGCTACCCTAAGAAAATGTTCTGCTGTATGCGCCGAACTGGACTGGTGAGGCAAACGCACAGTGTTTTCTCTGCCTGTACCTCCTCACACATGTTCGCTTATCCTCCTTCACTGTCTTCTCAGCCTACTGGCTTTAACAGAGGCTGCTAAGAAGTATCGTTTGAAACGACCAACCATGACCGAAGAAAACGTCTTGCATATCGAGAAAGGAAGGTTAGTTCTGTGCCGACTGGAGTAGGGTTAACCCCTGAAGCAGGTATTGACTGATACATTACAATGCCTGTACAGACACCCGCTTCAAGAGCTCTGTGTCGATGTATTCGTTCCGAACGACACGCACCTAGGCGATCCGCCAAAGGAACGCAAAGCCATGCTATTGACGGGGGCCAATTTTTCCGGCAAAAGTATCTATTTGAAGCAGGTTTGTGTTAGCGTTGCAATAAATTCGAAAATCAAACATGACATTGGCAATTAACGTCCATGCTCGTCCTCAGGTTGCGCTGATCACCTACATGGCACACATCGGCAGTTTTGTGCCAGCAGAGAGGGCGACCATTGGTCTGACCGACAAAATATTCACGCGAGTTCAAACTAGGGAAACAGTTTCCAAGGTCTTGCTGTCAATGCATTCTTGAATTCCATCACATCTTTGTCGGCTTTTCTCATAAGTTTGTCGTTTCAACTCCAGATCCAAAGCGCCTTCATGATCGATCTACATCAAGTTGCCGTTGCAATTCGAAACTCAACGCCTCGGAGCTTGATTTTATTCGACGAGTTCGGAAAGGGAACTCTCTCGACTGGTATCAATAGCAATATTCAACTTTTGTCAACTGCTGTTTGCAAACGCCTTCAATCGACTCAATTTTCCGTTGTATTTGCGAAAAAGACGGGGTCGGTTTGTTTGCAGCCGTCCTTGATCATTTGGTTCAGCGCGGTGCAGATTGCCCAAAAGTCATCGCCGCAACGCATTTCCATGGTAAGGAAAGAAACGAAACCAGTTTACAATCAACCCCAGTATTTCACGGGTCATGCTCTAATGAATCCCTGTTTTATTAGAAATATTCGCACACAAACTGCTCAGCAAAAACCAACTGCTTCTTGAGGCCACGATGGACATTATGCAAGATCCAAGATCAGAAGACGGTTTAACTTTCCTGTATCGGTGAGCGAAGGCTGTGTTGCTGTTGGAAAACCTAATGAGACCGGTCTGATATCTTGCCATCCCTTTGTTGAAATGCGCGTTTCAGAGTCGTTTCTGGAAGAGCTACATCTTCGTGGGGTATTCATTGCGCGCGACTTGCAGGACTTCCGCCTCATGTCATCAAAAGAGGTTTGCATACTTACTTTCGGGCATCCTTTCGTTTTCTTTCGATCTGAATGCAAAAGAGATCATGTGAAATCCTGATCATTTCTTCCACTTTCTTGTCACATGGCAGGCGAGAAAATTTCACAAGCACTATCCCGCGGCGAAATCATCGCCACCACCGCAGACCCTCTTGCGTTTCTATCTTCTGCCAACCAAGATCTCGACGAACAAGATCCCGTTCAGCGTCGGCGAATGGCGGCAGCTCTAGGCAAAAAGCGTGCGGCAGAGGAAGTTTCCTCTTTGTTTGCGAAATTCGATTGCCGAAATGGAGATTTGAAGCGGCTCTTTGGCGTTATCAAAAGTATCGCGGGCGATTTGCGATGAAGATGGACCGGGGATCAGAATCTCGGTTTACCTTTCAATCCATCGCGCTAAACAACAACGGGTCACGCTCTCGAACCATGAAGATCCGTGAAAACCGTTTGAAAAGATAATACCGCGTATACGAATGAAGCACGAAAGTAATCAAAACTAAGATCCTATCTGTAGGCTTTTTCACCATTTTCTCAAACTCTGACACATTTAGCTTGCAAAGTTTACAGTTGTTAGTAACTTGGTGCACTCTGCCAGAAACCTGAAAAATAATCAATCTTTCACACGCTCTTTGAAAAGGGCGCTTTACGAACACCGGTGAGAGGCCGCGGTGACTTTTGGCCAGCCTCTTGGTGGGTTCTGGGTGTCGGGACAAAGTCAATATTTGGGAAAACTGGAGCATATTTGGGTCATATCTCTTGTGCTGACCTTCGACTTAAATATTCTGCAGAGCGGAGATGATTTTTATGTTACACGACGTTGGAATGTCAAATGAAAACTGATTTTCTGCCAAATTTCAGGCACAGCCCTTGTAGCGCCTGCAGCCCGCCATTTCAACACCAACTCCTGCAAACTCCCTTTACGATATCAAGATGCCAAGGCTCGAGGAGTCAGAAGGCGGGACTTGTCTATCGCTCCCAAATTGCTCCCCCTATGCGCTGTGTCACTGAGGAACGATGGAACACTCCACGCGCACTAACTTGAGCGCGGACTGGCTGGCGTTTCCGGTCGTCTCGATGGTGTTTGGGTTCGCTGGTCTGATATACACGGCATGGCGAACAAAGCGGAACCGGTCTATTTTCAATGTTCTATTCCTCGTGTGTTGGGTCCTGCTCATTGTGTCTGATGTTGGGGTTAGTGTTGGGACTGCTGCTAAGGTCTTCTCAACCAGCCGAGTCTCTCGTCTTGCGCATGTTTCTTCAGATATTATTTGGGGGGCGGGGGGTCTCCTGGAAAGTGCCGGGAGGTTAGTTTGAAGGCACGTTTGCTATTATGGTCGATCTTCTAATTTATTGTTTTTTGTTGACCATTCTGCCTTCCAAAAGGGTATTGTAGCTTTCGTAACAAACACCGATGGATACATAATCGCTTTGTCTTTTAATATGGCTGCTGCCGCACTATACGTCTCTTTCAGTTTACAAAGGTAAGCTTTGTATATCAAACAAATGATTTATAAACGGAATATCCCGATACTAGTCCATGTAACTTACGTCGCCTATCTCCAATGACCGCCTTCCTATCCAGATACGCTATTTTCGGTCATCTGGTCTGGTATCCGAACGCGCTGCGCGTCTCTCTCATAGCTTTCAACTGGATCCTTTTTGTCATCTGTCTGCTCCTATTCCACCTATCGGATTCAACATCGGACGAAGTTTATGGTTCCCTCTCCTCGCTTTCGGTGCTGAGCACCATCTTACCTCGAGGCAGAGGAAAGCTTGTATATGGTATGTGGATCCGTCTTGGTACACCGTATGGCCTGTCGAACCACATCACACATTATTGACGACTCTATGGTAATATCAGGGGGGATTTTTGCGGTTTGGTCCGTCGGCATGGATACTGCTATTTCATTAGCATCCCTATGGACCATATTCAAAGTTCGTAACAATCTACGTCAAACCCTACGGCCTTCACTGGGACCCTCAAGTACTGGTAAGGCAGTCAACCATGTTGCTTTCATTCCTTTTAGTGAAGTTGAATCACTTGTAGAGTTCACTCATTGAATATCGCTTTGCGATTTGTGTAAATTGTTGATAGATCGATGGGATAGCCGAGCAGATCTTTTGAAGGTTGTGGCTCCCCTTGCAGCTTCCATCATCGCAGGAGCAGGGTTCACATTTATTTACGCTGGCTTCCCATCAGCGTTAACCTCCTACTTGGCACAAAGCGGCGTTCGCTTGTACTATGGGTTGATAGTGGTAGGTTTCGTTTGTTTCCAAATCTCTTTGATTGTATCTTCGAGTTCCAGGTACTACTTCGCATTCTTCGGTGCTGAGTTTCAACGTATGAAGCTCAGACCTCCCTCCTCTTTTGTCCCCTTCACATACCTTTTTCCATCTTTACAACAGTTGTATCTTCTTGCCATCGTTGACTACGTGAGGCGAGACGTGTCAGGTCATCGATTTAGTAACAAGAACATGGGCGGTGCCGGACTGGAGAATGCGTCGCCTGAGTCTGTTGCGGATATAAACACAGTCGCAGCACCTCTTTCCACGACGCCGACCTCGCCAATGTCTTGAAATCACCCTGCTCCATCACCTTTTTATCGCCGGCTTAAGCGCAACAATTTCATTTGCACACGATCGGCTATCCAACCATCCCGCTTCAAGCGCTTTTACACAGAAGCCGGGCATTATCAATACGTACATCCGCCACAGGGTTTCCGTCGCTGTTTACAGATCTCGATATCTCCCTTTATGGAAGCGCTATTTATTTCTGATTTAAGCCAAAACTGTACATATCTATTGGATTCCACCTATTACTGGACTACTTAGTATCCCCCCCTGATCCTCCGAGCGCTTATGGCGTCGGCACACATATTACTTTGCGCATCCACCTCATCTTAGATGTGTAGATATCTTCCTCTACCTACATGTATGTACACTCCTTTCCTTTGGTATCTGTAGTTTAAAACCTCAGGTTTGGGGTTTTCGTTTTTGTATCTTTCTATCCATGCGTCCTCATCGTCCGGGACCTGCGTCAGGGCCAGCAATGAATACAGTGTGCGTTTCGCATGATGTCCCTATCTCTGCCAGTGCAAAGAGTCTGCCCACATTGATTTCTTTCATATCGCATCTGGCTGTGCCTCTGCATACAAAATGCACTCAACGTTTTTAGTGGAGGGATCGCAATGTTGCGTTGACCACAGGCGACCCATTCAACGGATTCGAACTTGAAGAGCTGCAGTCTATGGTGTAACATCAACACGCACATGGTGGGTTCGAGTCAGAAGGTATACCATTGCAAGTCGGACTCGGTCGACCCCATAATTGTGAGGTATGTCGTGTCTGAAGTCTGAAAGCAGTATCAGCAAGCCCTTTGGGTGAGGCCAGCTGGCTTCCGAGCTGGCGAAACCGTTGAATAGCATGAAAAGCATATGTCACTAGCATGCGTGCCATTTTATCTCGTAAACTTCGCAAAATTACCTGGTACTGCGGTTCAGGAGAGCGCCATTGTCGACCTGTTTGCCTGAAGTTGCCTGGGTTGTACCAAGCATGCCTTCCATTGTTCCATGTCCGCCGTGATCGGGGGAGTCCCAGGGGAGTTCATTTTCCTTGAACCACGAATACAGTGCGGTGCAAAGCGCCGCTTCGCACTCCCAAATTCAACGCCATATGCAATTCAATCGATCATATAACGGCTGACTTCGAACCAGACGACATAAAAGCCCGGTCATTGCGCACTTGAAGAGAACACAATCGACATCTCTGTAGAAACAACCAGGAAAAGAAACAGTCCATTTCACAACTCATTCTACTATCTCTGACAAGTCATCAAACATGAAGTCGACCATTGCTTACAAGATTCCGCAGATGGTCTTTGGTCTCTTCCTCATCATCGCCTTCGTAACTTCGACCAGACTTCACCAAAGCGCTGTGGACGCCGCACCCGCACCACTTCCCAGGATCCCCATTTTTGACTTCTTCGAGGATCTTTTCAACCCTGCAAGCAGGGACTCATCATCAGCCAGACTGAGGCAGCCTCGCCCGCAGCCTTCACCCAGGCCTTCACCGAGGCCTTCACCCAGACCTTCACCCGCACCTGAACCTGAACAGGATTCAGAGCCACGGTGTCCCGTTGCGGGAACATCCTGTGATTGCGGAAGATTCAACGGCGTTTGCATCCGCAGGCAGAATTCGGAGAGAGTCTTCTGTGATTGCACTATCAATGTTGACACTTAATCAAGTCAAGTACTGATATATGTATGTGTCGCGTACCACTCAGAAATGCTGCCAAATCGAAGTTTGAAGATAGCTTTAAAAAACCGAGCAAGCATTGTATCATATGACAATTAGAGCTTTGTAGATAATTATGACCTTATGGATAACACTTGAATCCCTACATTGATAGCACTTAAACCCCTACGGACGCACTCGTATGAAACCGTTCATGTCTGGTCAAAACATGATGAGAATCTCAAATGCATATTATGATGAAAGGAGCAGAACGGACCTTCTCGTCCTGCTTCTCGTCAACAAAAGTTGGATCGGCCGCGGAGCATGCAGCGCCAAGCCAAACTGTAAACACCACGGGAACAGTGGAATTTGAGTGGGATTGTCATATTTTTGAACACATCAGGTGCAATGACGGGATATTTCACGTCTCTATACATCCTTGCTAAGTAAGTTTCTATAGAACCTTGCTAACTAAGTCAGTGAGCTGGCACTGGCGGACTAGAAACTGCGCAAAATGTGTCATTGCATGCCATAATGTATTTGTGCATGTTACTTTAAGGAGTGGTTAAGGAGAGCGCCATTAGGTATTGACTTCATCAACAGGGTTGCGCGACGTTGTGCCGTACTCCACAAAACCTGGATTACCGAACCAGTAACAAACATCGAAAACATCATGTTCATACAGTTCATACCATGTCCGCCGCAATCCAGGCCATAGTCGGACGAGTCCATGGAGAGCCCAATTGAGCCCCGTTTTCGAAGCACAGATATATTGGAGTGCACAGGCCGCTCCACGTTCCGTATTTAACGCCATATTTAAGCATGACTGACTTTCGGGATCACTATAAAAGGCCAGATCAATGTGCAGTGGTTGAAGAGCAACTAAAGAAGGGGATCAAACCAGACAAAGCATAGCAAAAATGAAGTCGATCATTTCTTATAAGATTCCGCAGATGCTCTTCAGCCTCCTGTTCATCATCGCCTTCGTTACATCTACCGGACTCCACCAAAGCGCTGTGGACGCCGCACCCGCACCACTTCCAAGAAACCCCATTTCGGACTTCTTCGATCTTTTCAATCCTGCAAGAAATAGGGCTTCCACGCCAGCCAGACCTGGTCGGGCTCGTTCGCAACAACCCTCACCCGCCCCCTCACCCGCCCGCCAGTCTGCACCAGTACAAGAACCATCACCAGAACCAGCACCCGTATCGGATCCCCGATGTCCAGTTGCAGGAGCATCCTGTGAGTGCGGAACATTCAGAGGCGTTTGCATCCGCGCGCGTGATGGCTTGAGGGATGTGTGTGATTGCACCATCAACATTGATGCTTGAGCTGGTGCAAGCTCGCCAGCCTGCGCGCATTAGTACTTTACGCGTTGTTTACTGTTATTGTTAGAAGACTTGTAATATATCTGACCCTCGTGCGAAACCGTTCATGTGCCCCCGAAACAAATCACTGCCAGGCTCATGGCGAGACATCTGTTTTCACACTCCTTGGCGCTTCCCTTCTCAAGGAAATGAGTGTTCTCACTGGCACCTTTTTGTCTATGATGCCCACATATAGTGAAGGCCCAAACCGAAACACACGTCCACTTGTATTGAGGACACGAGAATTGCCAACGCAAAAGCTTTAGACAGACCATTCAGCTCTCCTACACAACCCAGCTGATGCGCGCATCAATCCTCCTCGTAGCCACCGCCGCCGCCGTCGGACTTCTCGGAAGCCACGTCGGTACCGCCACTGCTTTACCACGAATGTACCACTTCGTCAAAACCACAAAGCACGGCAACATCTACAGGAATGGGAGGATGATCCACAAACACACACACGGCATCTCTCACAAACAGCACGGTCGCGGAGGTGTTGAGAGTAAAAAAAAGCTTGGCTTGCATCGTGGTGGCAAGTACTAAAGGAATTGAGGGGGGCGACTCGAATTTGTGCACTCCAATGCGGCCCACCAGATGTTCTGAATTTTGGAAGTGAAACCTGGGTTTAGTCCAGGACTCCAGTTTAGTCTTAGCTTTTGTTTTCGTGAGGCTAGGCTCTCTGTATAAAACCGCGCATCACAAACTTGCTAAAAACAAGACATGGAAGAGCACATCAAACTATAGCTACCGTATTTCGGCGATCTGTAAGTGTTCCCCATAGTCTCGCACCATATCATCTGAACGTTCCCCAGGACCCTTTTTCCCCTTTGGGACTTAAAGCGCTGTCCTCACGGTGGTTCCTGGCAAGAGCCACATTCTGTTTGAGCGATGGGCATTGTGATCCTAATCGATGTGTTTCGGTGGTCTTCCGTGTGAATCGATGTTGAACTTGCTTCCCCTTCCCAGGCTTTTATGATGTTGGAGGGGTTTAGGGGGGTTGCGGAGGCGAGGAAGATGGTAAATGGGTTTGAGAAGAGGGGGGGC
>JADGJF010000376.1:0-22022 GCA_027596845.1 Quaeritorhiza haematococci | reverse complement strand
ACCATAGACTTTCGTTCTCGCCCCGCCCTTCCCGCCCTTCCCACACGTCTCCACCCCTCCGTACCCACGAAACACCCCAGGCACCACCTCCCATCGATAAACTCCACAATGCGCGTCTCCCTCACCTTCACCCCACTCCTCCTCCTCCTCCTCCTCCTCCTCGGGTCCACCGCCGCCCAACAACAAACATGCCTCCAGTCTCCCCAATCCGCCTCCTGCGCTGACTTCACATACCCTCCCGCCAACATAACCGCTGACCTAACCGATTTGTGCACGCAGATGCCCTTCATGCCCGGTTGCTCCCTCAAAAACCTTTGTGAGGACGCGGCTGCGAAGGGGTTGAGTAGTGTGGCGGGGAGCAATGGGTGCCAACCGTTTGCGTTGCTCGGCGGTGTGTGTAAGAAGGATATGCCGAGGATGAGGGGGTGTGCGGGGTATAGTGCGTTGTGTAATGCGAATGGGTCCGTTGTTGGGCAGTGCACACAGGTAAGGGTTTACGTCGTTTCCACGAGTTGAAGGAACTTACACTTGCATGGTATGTTGTGCGAAGCCAATTTACCACCTTCCATTACTGACGTTCTGTACGTACGTCTCCATTCTTCCCCTCAACCTTACCCATATCAGTTCCCACCTCTCCCTGAGTTCCCCACGACAGACCTAGTCCGCAACCAAGTCCTCAGCATCTGCACCGAAATGACCATGGACGGTTGCGAAAAATGCCGTTTCGCAACCCCAACCTCCTACCCAGACTGCGACCTCCTCTCGGTCTACTCGCAACTCTGCATCGCCATGCCAAACATGTACCAATGCGCTGAATGGAAAACCTTCTGTAGCGCCGGGTCGAACTCTCAGCTTCCTTACTGCGGCGGGTCCAGTTCACCGAGCTCCTCCACCACCTCCACCTCAGGCGGCTCGAGCATCTTATCCCAGGAACGCCCCCCCGTCATGAAAATGTACTTCCACAACGAACCCGCCTACGTCCTTTTCAGCGGCTGGGTCCCCCGCACCCCGGGCGACCTAACCTGGTCCTTCTTCCTCATCCTCGCCATCGGCCTCGCATACGAAGGCATCGTCACCATCCGCACCCGTCTCGAATTCAAATGGGCCGAACTCGACTCCGAGTCAGACAACTTGAACTATAACCCCACGTCCGACACAAAACGACGAAACCGCCGGCTCCTCGTCCGGAGCTACGACTGGATCAATCTCGTCTTTGCAGGGTTCAGATTCGTCGAGACGCTCATATCGTATTCGTTGATGTTGGCGGCCATGTCGTTCAATGTGGTTATTTTCTTTGCGGTTATTTGTTCGTTTGCGCTGGGGAGTGCGGTGTTTAGGCCGTTGAGGCCTGTGGGGAATGCGAGGACGGCGGCGGCGGGGTTGGGAAAGGAGGGGCCGGGGTGCTGTGGGTGAGCAAAAAGCGGATCAAAATTTGGGATAGGTTTCTCGCTTGCAGGAATCTACCATTTCGAGGTTTCGGCTTCCTTTCTTTGGGTTTCCTGTTTTGATTTCTTTTCCATCTTTTATCCCGTCGCTCTCTCGCGGCGGGATACCCTTTTCTCCCACCGAGACATCGAACGTCGGGATACAGTTCTACCGCCTGTTGTTATCTTCTCTCCTCGTTTCTTATTTTTAGTTATAGACACCGGCTCGGGTTCCTCTCCAGCTGCATACCTTTGTTTTGCACGATCCGAAACAAGAATAAAAGAATTTTGGGTTTTATTTTCTTCCGACCTCTTTTTCACGAGTTGGGTGGAGGAGCCCATTTCGCTTTTTTGTTTGATTTCGAGTTTTCTTGTATACACCTCTTCTTTTCGTTTGTGAATGCTTGGTTCCTTCTTTCCTCATCGCGATATCTTTAGGTGTCTTTCTTTCTGTTGGATTCCTCATTGTTTTTGGGAGTAAAGGACCTTAGCATAGTTTCGTTCTGGTGTCACATCTTGTTTTACGTTTGTAGTTGATTGTTGCATTAGTGCATGTGAGAATGTAAAGAGTTTTCTGGCTTCATTTGGAACAGGTCTGGTCTTGTTCACGTCGTTGTATTTTCTTTGAGTTTTCCCTTCATTTTCGTTGGAACCATCCCTTTCATCATTCTTATCGTGCACATCGTAGAACTTGTTGCCACTGAACTGATTCGTTTCGTCCTTGCCGCGGTATTTTTTTCGTTTTTGTCGCAGTTGAGGTGCTTCTTGTTTGTGTTTTCGGCCGTATTTCTGGGGTTCTTACCACCATCCCCACTGATGGATAATTGATGGAGTGGGGTTCGAGAACGAAGACATTTGAATGTACAGTAAAAGAAGACCGCAAGCGGCGGAAGATCCCTTTATGGACATCGGAAAGAAACAGAGACAGCACAAGCGGCAAGGAATTTCAACAATCTCCAATTCAGTTTTCCATTCTGACTCTTTACACAGATTTATGTACACTTATCTACAACCCGACCCAAATTTCGCTAACCAAAGTCTTCACTAGGTTTTCACATTACCCCTTCTTCACCGTTACTTATTGGAGCTTTTGCTTCAAAGTTGCTTCCAATTTGCGTCCGTCCTGAGAGTGAATATAAGAGTGGGCGGCGGTGAGAAAACGGTAAACAGGAAGGGAGTGCGTTGTAGAATGGTGTGATACGAAGGGGGGAAGGAGTACAAAAGGAAATTTACCTCGGCGAACTTGCGGATACCCTCAGAGAGTTTTTCTGTTGCCATGGCGTCCTGTTATTTTCGCATTTCAGTGGGTAAAGAAAGCAATAGTGTTCCGATAGTCAGTGGCCCATTAACAGAAAGTATGCGGTATCAGAAACACGGTTGAAACAAAAACTCACCTCGTTCAACTCCCACCGGAACTTCTTCTCATCATACGAAACCTTTGCAATATTCAACCCCTTCGCAGCCTCCTCAGTCAACCTTGGTTTCAACACAACCCCACTCTTATTCTTCAACTCCTCCAACAACCCCGGCGAAATCGTCAAATAATCACACCCAGCCAATTCCTCAATCTCTCCAACATTCCTAAACGAAGCACCCATCACAATCGTCTTGTACCCATGCTTTTTGTAGTAGTTGTAAATCTTCTGCACGGAAATCACACCGGGGTCTTCAGTGGAGTCGTAGGATTTGCCCGTGCTTTTCTTGTACCAGTCGAGGATGCGACCGACGAAGGGGGAGATGAGGGTGACGTTTGCTTCGGCGCAGGCGACGGCTTGGGGGAAGCCGAAGAGGAGGGTGAGGTTGCAGTGGATGTTGTCGTGGGATTCGAGTTCTTTGGCGGCTTGGATGCCTTCCCAGGTGGAGGCGATTTTGATGAGGATGCGGGAGGAGTCGATGCCGGCTTCTTTGTAGAGGGCGATGATGCGGCGGGCTTTGGCGATGGTGGCGTCTTTGTCGAAGGAGAGACTACAAGGATCAAGGATAACGAGCAAAGATAAGACGGATTAGCATGTGTTTCTTCTGGTTGATACCGCGACGAAATGTTAAGACATTCTCATCCATACCGTGCATCAACTTCAGTCGAAACCCTCCCGGGAACCTTCTTCAAAATCTCAACACCAAAGTTAACAAGAAGCTTATCAAAAGCCAAGTCCAGCTGTTCACTGGGCGAAGCAGCCTTCGTCTTGGCGTAGGCGATGGCCTCATCGATTAGCCTGGCGTATTGGGGCTTTTGGGTGGCGGCGAGAATGAGGGAAGGGTTGGTCGTCGCATCTTGGGGTTGGTAGGCGGAGATGGCTGGAGAGCAGAGTATGGTGTGTACGGGATGAAAGGAGGGATTGGAGGGATGGAAGGGATGGTGAGATTTCAGATACACGGTTGGAGGACGCGAGATGTCGTCATGTTGGTTTGATTCTCACCTTCGAAGTCTCCGGTGTCAGCGACAACGGTTGTGAACCTGAGAAGATGTGAGCGGGGCACAGCCAAGGACAGCGTAAGCAACGGAATCGGCAGCCTTGGAACAAAATGAGAAGAGCTCCACGCGGTGAACGACTTACTTCTTTAACTGATCCAACAAGCTCGGACCACTTCAGCGACAACAGGAATATGCGCGTAGATGACAGGGCGATAGGGTTTCGTGATCGCAGAAAAGGGTAGGCGGGAAAGAAAGGGGGAAAAGACATGGGGTGAGTTCACAAAAACGACGCGACGCATGTGGAAGGGTGGGGGGTTCATGACTGAGTCGCAGAGCAAAGGCAAAGGCGCAAAAAGCCTATATTCTCTTTTCGACATCACTATACATGGTTGCCACACCCGCTTATGTTTTTTTTCCTGTATACAAATTGGCAAAGACGGGTGACACGATTTTTTCTATGACATTGGTTCATCAACTCACGCGTTAAGCTTCTTGCGAAGGGTTTCTTCGAGTTTGCGGCCATCCTATGTTTATAAGAAGGGGTGGTCAGAAAATGTGCGTTTACAAGAGTGATGGGGGAAAAGATAAATGTGAACATACCTCGGCGAACTTCCTGATACCCTCAGAGAGCTTTTCGGTGGCCATGGCATCCTTTGAGAGACGAACAGGTACATTACCAGTTATCAGTGAAGGTCGATTTCGCGGTATCTGAAGTTCCTGATATATGTCATGTCCAATATATTTACCTCGTTGAGGTCCCACCGGAAGCGCTTTTCGTCGTAAGTGACCTTGGGGATGTTCATCGCCTGCGCCGTCTGGGCAGACAACCTGGGTGTGAACGCCTTGCTAGATTTCTTGAGTTCGTCGAGCAAGCCAGGCGAGATCGTCAAGTAATCGCAACCCGTCAATTCTTCGATTTCGCCAACGTTCCGGAAGGAAGCACCCATGACGATGGTCTTGTAACCGTGGCGCTTGTAGTAGTTGTAAATGCGTTGGACGGAGACGACACCGGGATCTTCGGTGGATGGGTAAGCTTTGCCAGTGCTCTTCTTGTACCAGTCGAGAATGCGACCGACGAATGGGGAGATCAATGTCACGTTGGCTTCTGCGCAAGCAACGGCCTGTAGAATGATAGGATGGACAGGAATGGGATTAGCAAGCGGCCATGGACTGGCGACCCGATGTGATCGAAAATATTGAGACACACACCTGAGGGAAACTGAAAAGGAGGGTCAAGTTGCAGTGGATGTTGTGCTTCGCTTCGAGTTCCTTGGCGGCTTGAATACCCTCCCAGGTGGAAGCAATCTTGATGAGAATGCGGTTTGAGTCAACACCGGCCTCCTTGTACAGACTGATGATGCGGAGAGCCTTGGCGATTGTGGCTTCCTTGTCAAAAGAGAGCCTGTTTGTGTTCGTGAAAGCAAGATATTCAGCATTTTCTTGGTCCAGTGCACCAATACGTTCGATTCAACGCGGCCATCCAACTAACCGAGCGTCGACCTCCGTTGATACACGTCCGGGCACGACTTTGAGAATTTCGACACCGAAGTTGACCAACTGGAAAACAGAACACAATGGTCAGCACCAAGTCAAGAGTGAGAATATTTTGGGGGGCAAAAGCTACTCACAAGTTTGTCAAGGGCCCATTCCAACTGCTCCTCCGGGTTTGATGACTTTGCTTTGCCGTACGCAATAGCCTCGTCCATAAGACGCGCGTATTGCGGCTTTTGGGTCGCGGCGAGAATCAAAGACGGGTTCGTTGTGGCATCCTGCGGTTGGAAGGCAGCGATGGCTACAAACGCAAGTGAAGATGTGAGGTGTCGTTAGCATGAGGTGGCGTAAGGGAGAACAAGATGTTGTCCGTCTTCTACAACTTCACCTTACCTTCAAAGTCACCAGTATCGGCAACGACAGTGGTGTATCTGTGGATGGTATAGGGAAGCAAGGTCAATACGATGATGGACAGAAATTGAAGGATGAAGACGATGGAGAAGACGGAGAAGAGAAGCTCACTTCTTGAGGTGGTCGAGGGCTGAGGTCATGGTGCCGTCGTTTGCGAAAGGGAAAGACGCCGAAAGGAAGTTCTCTGGAATGTGTTCGCGAATCGTCATCAACCAAGCGATGGGCGATTCAGCCGGATGTGCGAGATTGTTGAAGACGAGGGTGGCAGAATGAACGGAGGGTGACGGTGCCCGTCGAAAGAAAAAGGTCGTTGAAGGGGGCGGGAGACGACTTCCGAAATGGTTGAGGGGTGAGATTACAAATCGCCGTGTACAACAATGCCGCATTTTATACCCTGTCTGTGGGCTTAGAGGGCGTGTTGATTGCAAGGGTGCCACGCGCGAGACGGGTTTACTTGGTTGGTTACAATCAAACCTGTCAAACCCTGCGCGCCGCCATTGATGAAAAGACGAACGGCGCCTCATTTCTGCTTATGAGAAGACAGGGATATTCAAAGTTCATCAAAGTTTTCGAAAATGAGGGAAGTTCGGAATTGGTGGTAAAGACCTGAGTGGAGACCAGGTAAAGACCTGGGTAAAGACTAGACTCATCGAACTGCTCGCAGCTCATCGACAAAGTTGGAGACGGAATGAAAACAATGAAAACGCAAAAGGTCCTGAGGATGCTTGGATGAATGGGAGAACTGGGCAGACTCGGCCGTCAAGACTGGACTCATTGGAGCTCATCGGCGGGGAGTCCCGGGTGGAATGAAAACACGGAATTTCACTCGGCGTCAAAGGGAGAAAGAAGGTGAAGGACCAGACGAAGGTCAGACGAAGGATTGATTCAGGGACTGAAGTAAGGAAGAACGGACAACATCTCAGTAGGCTACGTGGAGAGTCTGGTTAGAGTGATATCTAAGTCGTTACAAGTGCCATCTGCATCCAGATCATAGTCCAAATCATGTTTTCCTCTGGAAAAGCGGACATCACAGCCAGCATCATCGCAAGGACTCCAAACATTTGCAAAAGCATTTGAATAGTCGCAAAATCACCAGATCCTCTTCACCGTGCTTCACACAGTGGCAGAGGTTCAACATAAGATTTGTCCCCAAACGAGCTCGAGAAATCGACTGACCAGATCCAGCGTGATTCTATTAGAAATCTGGCTTTTGACAAGTGCAGACAACCGAGATAACTGCTTTCATTTTTCGGCAAACGCCATCAAAGATCTTATCCTAGGTTCTTCTCTCACGTGTCCGTGCGTTCCTTTCCCAAATACCTTCCGATGCCACGGAGTGGAACTTGATATGATACCGAGTTGGCTGTGTGAGGAATGAGGTATTGGGGGTTGGTCGGGTTGGTCCTTATAAAATCCATTTATCGTCCGAAGAGTTTTTCAAAAACCGGCTGACCCAATGTCCCGGCCCGAAGTGCCTGTTTGTTGCTTCTGGTCCACTTTCAAAATCCTCCTCTTTGCCTGCTTTCTTTTCGACGTGTCATATGGTAGTCGGGAATGGGGAATTGAAGGGCGCCCTTTAACACTCTTTTTTCATCAAAGTCCGTTTACCGGGCCAGTTGCAATGGAGGCGGTTGTGTGGACTTTCTGTCCCTTGATGCCCAGGGTTTTTATTTATGTTTTGGCAGTACTTGTCGGAGTTGAAGTGAAGTCAAAGGTGCAGGCCACTCAAGACTTTCCCAAAAATCGTGTGACACTGTGCATCTCTGTGTAATCCACACCCTTGCCGTTTTCTTTGGCTCCCATTCTTTTCTTCGACAAGTATGCCACGCCGAAGACGGTCATCATCAGCTTCCAGCTCGGACTCGGACTCCGGTTCTGACTCCGACAGCTCTTCCGGATCATCTGCTTCGTCATCTTCCGCTTCGGCTTCCGCTTCAGCCAAAAATTCGAAATCTGAGAGAAAACATGACTCAGCTCCCGAATCTCCATCTCTTAAGAACGACTTGAAGGCTTCCACCGCGGACGCGCCTCAGGTGGAAAAGCAACAAAGGGACGTCAGTCAGAAAGAAGATGGGAAGAAGGAGGAGGGTCAACTTACGAAGGATGGTGAGAACGAGGCCGATGGTCCGCGATCAGGGTCACCCAAAAGAGCCGATGGTGGTCGAGCGGTTGAGACGACGAGGAGGGAGGAAGGAATGGACAAGGATGGAGGGATTGAAAGACACGTGCCAGATGAGAAAAAAGATAAGAGACGTGGGTCTCGCTCTCCACCTTCTCCTGCTTCGTCAAAATCATCGTCATCAGACAGTTCTGACTCCTCCGCTTCCGACTCCGACTCCGACTCAGCTTCTCGGAAGCGGAAACGTGGAGGTGGGGAAAAAGGAAAGGATAAGGATAAGGGCAAATCAAAGGCAGATGTCCGTGCAAATGGGCGGAGTCCGAGCAGCAACAGGTCGTCGCCAGCACCGGGACCGTCA
The DNA here is from genome assembly GCA_027596845.1 of Quaeritorhiza haematococci. Taxonomy (NCBI): domain Eukaryota; kingdom Fungi; phylum Chytridiomycota; class Chytridiomycetes; family Quaeritorhizaceae; genus Quaeritorhiza; species Quaeritorhiza haematococci. The sequence goes on along the minus strand of JADGJF010000376.1, from coordinate 13,806 downwards.
GCCCGTTCGTCGCCGCCGCCCGCAGATACTCCCGCTTCCGGTCAACAACCTCCGGAGAAAGAGAAGTCGTTGGCACTTGGTATTATGGGAAGAACCGGTGGTGCATACATACCCCCCGCTAAATTGCGTGCTATGCAGGCTGCCATCACCGACAAGCGGAGCGCGGAATATCAACGCATGAGCTGGGAGGCGTTGAAGAAGAGTATTAACGGTCTGATCAACAAGGTGAACACCTCCAACATCAAAAACATCATTCCCGAGCTTTTTTCGGAAAACCTTATTCGCGGGCGAGGGCTGTTTTGTAGGAGTATGTTGAAAGCCCAAGCCGCATCACTGCCGTTCACCCCCGTTTACGCCGCTCTAGTCTCCGTCATCAACACCAAGTTCCCTCAAATCGGAGAGTTGCTCTTGACGCGTCTTATCGTCCAATTCCGCCGTGCTTTCAAGCGCAACGACAAGACCGTGTGCCTCGCCACCAGCAAGTTCCTCGCTCACCTCGTCAACCAAAGGGTATCGCACGAACTTGTCGCCCTTCAACTTCTTACCCTTCTCCTTGAGCGGCCCACGGACGACTCTGTTGAGGTAGCAGTTGGGTTCATGCGGGACTCTGGGTCGTTCCTTGCAGACATCTCGTCAAGGGCCACAAACGCCATCTTCGAATCCTTCCGGACCATCCTCCACGAGGGTCGTATCGACAAACGGACGCAATACATGGTCGAAGTCCTTTTCCAGATTCGTCGAGACAAGTTCAAAGACAACGTTGCGGTCCCCGAGGAGCTCGACTTGGTTGAAGAAGACGACCAAATCACCCACTACATCTCGCTGGACGATGAGTTGAGTACAATGGAGGCTCTGAACGTGTGGAAGTTTGACCCAGAGTACCTTGAGAACGAGGAGAAATACAACCAGATCAAAAAAGAGATCCTGGGGGACGATGAAGAAGATGACGATGAAGATGGAAGTGAAGGCGATGATGAGGATGAAGAGGATGAGGAGGACGCCGCTGCAGCATTCCGACAAGCACAAGAAAAACTCGAGATTCATGACCAGACCTCGACCAACCTCATCAACCTCCGTCGTGCCATCTACCTCACCATCATGTCCTCTCTCAACTTTGAAGAATGTGCGCACAAGCTTATGAAACTCGACATCAAGGAAGAGTACCAAAACGAGCTCTGTAACATGATCATCGAGTGCTGCTCCCAGGAACGCACGTATCTGAACTTCTACGGCCTGTTAGGAGAGCGTTTCAGCAAGATCACCCGCCTTTGGTCGGAGAAGTTCGCCGCTTGTTTTGAGGAAACCTACCGCACTATTCACCGATTTGAAACCAACCGTCTGAGGAACATTGCGAAATACTTTGCGCACCTTTTGGCATCCGACGCGATCACGTGGGAAGTGTTTTCTCTCGTGCGGCTGACGGAACAAGACACCACTTCGTCTTCGCGTATCTTCCTCAAGATCTTGTTCCAGGAACTCAATGAGGCTCTTGGTCTCAAACGCCTCAATGAGCGCATGAAGGACCCGCACATGATGATTGCGGTCCAGAATACGGAGGGGCCTGGGACCGTCGTGCGTGGGGTTTTCGACGGATTGTTCCCTAAGGATAACCCTCGCAACACGCGATTCGCTATCAACTACTTTACGAGTATCGGGTTGGGTGGTTTGACGGAGGAACTGCGAGAGTACCTCAAGAACGCGCCCAAAATGATTATGGCTCAACAAAGGGAGGCAGAATCGTCGGACTCGGACTCTTCTTCTTCGGACTCGTACTCTGACTCTGACTCGAGCGACAGTGACAGTAGCGGCAGCGACGACAGTGATTCGTCTTCGGATTCTGACAGTGATGACTCTTCGTCTGGGTCTGACAGCAGCAGTGGAAGTGATAGCGACTCTTCGTCTTCGGACAGTGATAGTGAGGAGGATTCTCGGGCTAAGAAGAGGATGAAGACGGAGAAAGATGATGGGAGGAGCGGCAGCAGCAGAAGGAGGAGCCCACCGGCTGCAGCTGCAGCAACGAACGGACGTGATAAGGATTTGGAGAGGGAGCGGGGGAGGGATCGGAGAGATGCGGGTCGCGATAGGGAAAGGGAGAGAGCAAAGTCGCGATCGCGATCTCCTCGTGATCGTGAGATGAGGTCCAGGGATGGCGGTCGAGAAAGGGAACGGGAACGTGGCAGGGATTCTGAGAAAGACAGGAGGAGGGATGGTGATCGTGATGAGAGACGGGGTGCTGCAGACTCTGATAGGATGGCAAGGGGAAGAGACAGAGACACAGAGCGGGATAGGAAAGATGCTGGTCGTGGTTCCCGGGACGCGAGGCGCAAAAGTCCGAGCCGAAGCAAGAGCAGGAGCAGAAGTAGAAGTCGGAGCAGGGAACGGGACGGAAATGGCGGCGGAGGTCGGTACGACCGGGATCGTAAACATGATCGCGATTACGATCGCTCAGACAGAGAACGGGAGCGTGAACGGGGACGAGGTGGCGACAGACGTGAAGACAATGGTGGGAAGAGACGACGAAGCCCCAGTTCATCGAAGTCGCGGTTGAGATCAAGGTCAAGGTCCCAGTCCCCGCCTCGGCCGCCTCCGCGTGCGCCAGCCTCGAAGGGAAAGCGAGAGGACCGTGAGGATCGACGTGAGCGGGGTGAGATCCGGGATCGGCGTCGCGACCGGAGCCGTGATCGTGAGAGATCGAGGGAAAGGGAGCGGGATAGCAAGCGGTCGAGGAGGGAGTGAGGGTTGAAGGGGGAGGCTCCAGTAAGAATGGAGTGTGCTGAGTACTTGCATGGGATTAAGAGGGGAAGGGTTGGTAGTGGACGAGAGTGGCCAAGTGTAAATTTGTAGTGTGGATCAAGGGCGTAACAGGGGGAGGCAGCAAGGATTGTTCAGGACTGGTAATGCTTCCCTGTTTTGGTTGGGTGATGGGATTCGCCAAGATTCTTTCTTTCTTTTTGTGTTCATGTAAAATGGATCAAAGATGGATTTTTCTTTAGCTTTCTGAATAGGATGGCAAACGATTTTGATAACATGTACTCGTGAGAGCTTGAATACTAAACTAAACACGTAATGAATGGATGCGCTGGCCGCCGATGCCAACCCGTCTGGTGACGAGGTACCAGAACGAGTTGGAGACAAGTGTCAACTGCAACTTCGGCCCAAACCCAGTATGCTTCAGTCGCTCTCCTATCTGCAATGATCAAGGCAATGTATTTACCATTTGGAAAAAGGGAAGGAGGAAAGAAAACGAGGAAAGTTTATCGAGCACCGCGCTCTTCTTTCTTTTGATTGTTTGATATCCATTGAAACAAAACATACATCTATAAAAGCCAGGGAAACCTCACCAACCTCCCTGCGCATCCGAAGCTTACCCAAAGCTCTGTTTCCTTCGCCACCTACACCTCGACCGCAGGCGAAACCCCATACGTCGGCACAACCTCCCATACACCTTCTGACCTATCGAGCTCCCCATCCTCTCCAACATAACAAAACCTCCCCCCCCTCACACCACCCTCATCAATCCCATGGAATCCATTTTTCCCCATCGTATCCCCCTTCCCCGACGGATCATAAAACGGATAACATTTCCTCACATCCTTCACCATCTTATTGACATCCAACTCCTCCGTCCCATACACATCCTGCATCAAATCATTGATACAAGAAACAATCCTCAAAAACTCGTCCCTGTCCAAATCAACGGGTTTGTCACCATTCTTGGGGTCTACCCTTACAAAAACCGCGCGTCCGGTAATCGTGTGGGGTGCCAACCCGGACAGCGTGCGGCACGTCATGTAGGTAGCGACGACATTGTTTTTGCCCTTATGCTCCTTTTTGGAGTCGTAGGGTTCGGCGAAGCAATGGAGTCTGATGCCTGTGACGGACTCGACGAGGGGGCAGAGGTGGAGGGTGAAGTTGTTTCGTACGCACCAGGTGATGAGGGTGGGGAGGTTGGGGGTTTGTTGGGGTTGGATGGAGGAGGTGGAGATGTCTTTTGTGTTGCAGGCGAAGGTGAGGACGTTCGGGAGGAGGGCGTGGCCGGTGTTGCCGGCTTTGTTGAGAGTCCAGATGACTTGGATGGGCATTTTTGGCGGAGTGGGCGAGGATTTGGGGCTGTTTGGATGAGACAGAGTATGGAACGACAAGGGGACAGGGGTGGAAACGAGAAGTGGAGGAGAAGTGTGCACGTTTGGGGTTGAGGCCAAGGGTGGTGGTTAGAGGTGACACACGTCGGAGTTCAAAACTGAAGGAGTAAGGTTGTAAGGTAATTTTGGAGGGTCAGGTTCTGAAGCAATGCTACAGCTTAGCATACTCTATAACCTGACCCCGAGCGGTCGTCGGGCGGTCGAGACGGAAACAGTGAATTGCAATCAATGAGGCCCAATGCACCGAAGGGACGGAGCATTTGTGAGGGGGAGATGTTGGAAAACTGAGATGGGAGGCCTTCGTTTACATCGTAAGATGGATCAAAGATGAATCTTTCCTAACGGTCTTATTATAGCGGCATTCAATTTGATGGCAGGCACTCGTGCAGGCTTCCGTGAATACTAAACAGGTTAGGATAGATCATCCCGTCCAAATTAGCTGAACGTGACAAGCATTCCTGAACCTCTCACTCCCTCTCAGCGGAGACCCTTTTCTAACCCTCGGTCGCGCGCGAAATCAAGTACGTCGGCACAACCTCCCAAACCTCATCCGACCTATCGAAGTCCCTGTCTTCGTCAACGAAACATTACCTCTCCCCATTTCCACAGAATCCATCCTCCCTCATCGAATCGCCCTTCCAAATCGGATCATAGTTATGGATAACACTTCCTCACATTCCTCACCATCCTATCAATATCCAAATCCTCATCCCCATACACACTCTGTATCAAATCATTGACACAAAAAATAATTCTGAAAAGCTCGTTCCTGTCCAAATCAACCGGCTTATCATCGTTGTCGGGGTCCAACCTCACAAACACCGCCCGCCCGATAATCGTATCTGGGGCGTACCCGGAAGTGCGACACGTCATATACGTAGCGAGGACATTGTTTTTGCCTTGGTGTTCTTTGGTGCGGTCGAAGGGTTGTGCGAAACAGAGGAGTTGATGCCTGTGATGGGGTGTGGAGTGGAGGATGAAGTTGTTGCGTCGGCACCAGGCGAGAAGGGTGGGCAGGTTGGGGGTTTGTTGGGGTTGGACGCAGGAGAGGGATATATCTTTTGTGTGGAGGACATTCACGAGGATGTTGTTTGTTGTTGGGGAGGAGGGAGTGGCCTATATTTTCAAACATTTGTGATACGAGCATAATACAACAAGCGAAGGAAAGTATAAAGGCAAAGAACATCAAGAAAATAATGGGTAACAATAAGAATGAAACAAAAAAGAAGACGGAAAAATCGAAAGTCGCAGAACTCCAGACCAAATGGAACCAGATTCAAAAGCAACACGGGTCGGATGAAGTTAGTATATTGCCATCAAGAAATCAAAAAGAATCAACATGGTGACATCAATCATGAAACTTGCAGAAAGTGAGAAAGGATAACATACTGTAGCCATGGGGTCCCCCCCCCCTTTAACTAAGGGAGGACCAAAAAATCAGGTTAGGCTTGAGACATTTCAATGGACAGTCCCAGGAGGTGGAGGATTGCTTGAAGACCCCCGTCGGGGACACTAAACAATCAACATGGTGACATCAATCATGAAACTTGCAGAAAGCAAGAAAGGATAACATACTGTAGCCATGGGGTCCGCCCCCCTTAACTAAGGGAAGACCAAAAAATCAGGTTAGGCTTGAGACATTTCAATGGACAGTCCCAGGAGGTGGAGGATTGTTTGAAGACCTCCATCGGGAACACCGGAAGTTCGACTGTTTCAAATTGACACAGGAAGTTTGACCGTTTCGAAGTGACTGTGTGTTGACACAGGAAGTTTGACCGTTTCGAAGCAACTGTGTGTTGACATGGGAAGTTCGACCATTTCGAAGCGACTATGTGTTGACACAGGAAGTTCGACCGTTTTGAAGCAACTGTCGGCAATTCTGTAAATGCGTCATTCTTCAAATCGGGTCATATGGTGCATTGGTGGAGACACGAATTCATTTCGATTTAGACTCTCGGCAATTCTATAAGAGTAGCCGGTGTTGCCGGCTTTGTTGAGGGTCCAGATGATCTGGAAGGGCATTTTTGGCGGTGGCGGAGGTGTTATAGATGTGTACTAACTACTATACTACTTGGGGGGGATGGGGATGGGGATGGTGTTCTGTGACTGCAGTAGACCGAACCGGAAAATGGGTGTGGGTGTGAGCGCGAGTGTGAGTGCGAGCCAGTGGCAGAGTTCTTCAAAAACGTCAAAGGGGTGTGTTGCGCAACCGCCAACAGTAAGAGCAAACCTGTTTGACTTGTTTGGTCTGTTTCGTTTTTGGAGCATGTCGTGAAGATCTTGACTGTGATCATAGAGTCAGACTCATAGACGGACGTTTCATTTCTCTTCCCCGAAATGTACGAATGTTGAAAACCACCAGTGTTCCCATACATCTTCGACATCAATACACAGCGAAAGACGACGGGAAGAGCAAAGGTTATTGGAACCAAATTTGAGACGGAAAACATGAACTGAAGCCTGATAAAACCGTCGCCAAGGGAAATTCACTACCAAATGTAAGGCATATTGAATGGAATCACTGGAGAGGAGCCAGAATTCCCTCAACAGTCACTTTGTTCCACGTGTTGTTCGACTGCCCTTCAACACACTCCTCTGGTGACACAATCGGAGTTCGAAATCTGCAGCACAAGTCCAACCGCAGCAACGCAGTTTGCTCTCGTCGTCAAGCAACCTCAGATCAGTAAACACGAAAGAAGGATAGCAAGGTTTATCACACTACCTTTCGACCCCTTCTCTTGACTTCTGGAGATCGTTGGAAACAGTAAGAAAATACATACATACACCTGCAGTTAACCTCCCAACCCACACGAAACCCTTCCCCTAAAATCTTTCTACATCTCAGCCGCCGGCGCAATCAAAAACGTCGGCACAACCTCCTAAACATGATCCGTCGACATTTTCAACTCCCCATTCCTCCCAACCCTACAATACCGTTTCTCATCAACTCCTTGGAACCCATTGGCCATCATCGTTCGTTCTTCTCCAACGGATCATAAAATGGATAACATTTCCTCACATCCTTCACCATCGTTTCAACATTTACTAAACCACCATATTCATACGCCACCATCAAATCATTGATGCAAAACAGGAGTCGGAGGAATTCATTTCTGTCCAAATCAACAGGGCGATCCTCATTTTCCGGGTCCATCCTCACAAATACCGCTCGTCCGATAATCGTACGCGGAGCCAACCCCGACTTGATGCGACTCGTCAAGTACGTAGCAATGACATTGTTCTTGCCCTTGTGTTCTTTTCTGCGATCGTAGCGTTCAGCGAAACAGAGGAGTTTGACGCCGGTGGCGGCTTCGACGAGAGGGGTTGGGTGGAGGACGAAGTTGTTGCGTTCACACCATTTGAGGAGGGTGTCGAGGTTGGGTGTTTGTTGCGGTTTGATGCAGGAGGGTGGAGATGTCTGTGGCGTTTGAGGCATCGCACATGACAGCGGGGAGGTCGGTGAAGCCACTGTTGCCGGCTTTGTTGAGAGTCCAGATGATTTGGAAGGGCATGTTGGGAGGAGTGGGCGGGGATGTTGGGTACGCCGACCTGGGGACAAAATCTGAAGAACAAGAAACGAATTTCTGCAAGCCGGTCAAAACGTCCAATGACTATGTTGTCAAGGGTGTGAGGTGTTCAGGTGACACACTGCGCATCGGAGTTCAAAACCAAAGAAAAGACGCATGGTACCTAAATCACATTTTCGTATTTTTGAGAGAAAGCGAACGAGTAGCTTGGGAATTTCAGGCTTGGAAACAAGGCTAAGACTAGCATTTTCACTGACGCCGATTCAATCCGGTTGTACGGCGGTCGAGACACTCACCTGACGCACGTTGCAAACTTTGCAACGAAGCAAGAAAGCATTCATGAATGGGAAGGGAAGTAATTAGAAGTTCGAGTGAGATACGGGTTGCATGCCTATGGACATGAGCGGGGAGATATTCTAGGCAGATTTCCTGGGCCACAAAGTTGAGACTGGATTACTTTAGGGAGCATTGTAAATAGGGGTGCAAAAGATTTCTTACCATGATAAACACGTACGCAAAGGTTTTGAAAATGAACGGATTGGAATGAGGAAATTGGAATTGAGGTACCTTCGATGCATTAAAGGGGGCTGCTGTTCTGGCTAAATCGAAAACTCTCGAAGATGAATCTCCAAGATATGGACTTACGAATAAATGTAGACTGGGCGACGTGTAGAGTCTCAGCTCAAGACTGCAAATGCCACAGTCGTCAGAGTTCACATTGCGAAACGCACACATTCCTATCCTCCTCCAAAGTATCGTGATTTTTGGACAGATGTCGAAAGTTCTGATTTTACTGGCCCCATCTGGCCCCCATCTATCCTCAGCACCAACCACTACCGGCCCAAACATGCAATATCGGAGAGCAAAGAGCGCAAACATCGGCACCAAAACACCATCCCTGCACCGAGCTCCACAGAAAAAATAGAGGTTGGAGAGACGCAAAAGAGGGAAACCACGAGTCACGGGAAGTAGGAATCTGGCTTGATGAACGAAGGAAGTTTTTCACGAGGCGACTGACGTATCCCTCATGTCTACACCGGCGTACGATTGACGAGTTGTAGATATGCATGTCGCGATCACGGACCTCCCTCGCACGATCACAGACCTCCTTACCGCGAAAGTAGCCTGCCTGGTGTTTTGCAAAACTACTAGGAAGCGATTGCATAAAGACAATCCACACTCACCCCCGGCAGTGCGAAAGAAATTGACACATCTGTTCTCACCACATTTTCCCAGTTGTTCTTATGCTGACCCAATAGAAACCAAACATGATGGAAGTGACGGGCACTCCTCAAAGCTCCCTGAAAATCGTCATTCCGCCTCGTCAACGTTCTCCGGGTTCTTCGCAAATCAAATCAAAGAACCCTCCCCTCCCGCCACGTACACACAACACCAAACACAATCAACATCCATCTCAAAGTTATCCACAACCACAAAACGAGCTGAGACATGGTTCTGGAAGCGTGAAGATTGTTGCTGTGGGCCAGAGGAAACCCCGATCATCCTCTCACAACAGAAACTTGAAGCCTCTTCCCTCGGGAGGACGGCGCCACTGGAGGATCTAACGGGAAGGTGGTGCTGCATCATTTATACAATTTTTTTCGTGTCTTCATGGCTTATGAAACTTTGTGTGTTTGGATATCTTGTTCACCACCAGCGACACGTTTGCATGTGTTTCCCTGCGAACTTCGAATTAATTGGTTATGATATCTGGACGGACTTGAAACCCTCACTTTAGTCAGTTGGTTATTTTGAGACTTACGGTCAAATAATATTTTTGAAGAGTTAGATTCGATATGTTGGATTTCCACTTGATATGAACTCGCTGCGTTTGCTTCCTTTCCTTGCTCCCTTTCTCGTTTTTGCTTTTCTCTTCTTCATTTGTAATACATATCTTCTCTTCTTCTTTCCATTCTCCTTTTCAACATCATATCTTGAGAGCAAAAGCAATATCTTTCCGCCCGCAAACCCGTTTGTCTAATTTGGACCGGATCTCTAAAAGAGATAAGTTGTAGAAAACTATAGACGTCAGCCTTTTTTTTGAAACATGACAAGCGGTTTTCTCCTTTGGATTTAAGACAGTGGATATCATTGTCTCGGAACCCTGTTCTTTCGAAAAGCTCTTCGCCTTGTCGTCGGACTCCGCTCATGTTCTGTTTTGCTTCCGCCGACACAATGACAGAATGACAGAATGACAGATGCTGCAAAAGAGTTTGGAAAAGGTGGCCTAAAGATGCGGATGGAGATGGAAATTCGGGTAAAATCTTGAAAGCAAAGAGAGGACAAAGTTTGTTGATCATGATTCGACAACCACAATCACACAACCACAATCGCATTCAAATTAAATCATAAACAACATTCAGTCAGCGCAAACCGACTCAAGCATCTTTCTCCTGATGCGCACTCTTGTTTCCGCCCAGCTCTCCATCCACATCTACACTTAAGGAGTCTCCTTTGATCCCTGTTTGTTTCGTTACATTCAATTGTGATTCGACGTGCTCAGCGTGCATGCACCATTACGCTTCGAAACCTCACCCTCGCTTCGAAAAGTCCCTCCCACTTCGGCACCCTTTGAACAATACTGATGTCATGATGCTCTTGATTGCTTTGTCGGACTGCGATTTTGGAATCTTGGAATTCTGGAAGGATGTTGTGTGCTCTAGTTGCACGTTCGCAAACGGGTTTTGTTGCCTCAACAGGAGCGACGATGGGATGCAGTGCTTCGGCACACACTTTCGTTAGTGAGATTTAGGAGACGAAAAACACATGCTATCAGTGTGACGATCAGAAGCAAAGACCCCCGATTATGTCTATTCTTCCCTCACACTTCCTGAAGGATGCTTTCTGTGTAGATGGAGCTTGCGCGTTCTCAGATGAGACGTACGAGCCAACCCCCGTTTTGATAGCTACATGCGACGAACCAATGCGACAAGTACGTGGAGTCGAAAATCAAATCGTTTCTACGACATAAAGGATGGAGGTGGCAACAGAGACACGACAAGCCAACTGTTGAAGATATCTCATACACGAAATGGAAGTATGATGCGGAGCTGATGGCTGGGCGGAAGGAATGTGGTGGGGCGAATGTGCATGCATGCAAGGAGATGGTATCGAGGAGGAAGGATCGAGTCCACTGGATGGAGACGGGACAAATCACATCTATCGCGAGGACTTGGAGATCGAGATTCAACAAGAGAGGGGTATTGACCGTTGAGGGAGCGGATAGCCTTGGAAGAACAAAGTTTGGGGATGCGAGATCAAGAGGCGTTGATGACTTCAACAATGAGTTTTGAATGGATTCGTGGAGATGGTTAACGCCATGGTGGAGATGCTACGTGCATATTGCGGATTGGTGTGTGGATCATGGTTAACGTTCAAGGAGAGAGAGATTTTGACCATTAAGGCGGATGTTCGATGGTGGGGAAGTGGTGGGGAAGTGACGATGTTGACGGGAAGGGTTGGTTTCATGGCAAGTGATACGGGGGAAGGGGGAAAGTCATTGTTGGCAGTCGACGTTCAAAGGTCAGGAGATGCAAAGACAACGACGGTAGACCAAAAGAAAAGGTCCAGTTGCGTTGGTGAAGTTGACGGACGGTTTGAGACTAACTTGCGGAGAAAATGTGGGTCATGTTGGGGATCATGGGTGCAGACAGTGGAGTGTGTGTGGTCACGGCGGAGAAGTTATGATGATTGGAAGAGGTGGGAGGATGGATAGACTATTAAGGCAATGGTGGCAAGGTGATGATGGATGGTGTAGTCACTGTTGTTCGGTGGTGGTGAGTGAGGCCACGAGAGGAAACTGTCGATGGCGAATGTAACATAAAGTCAACAACAAAGGCGGACGTGAGCGAGAGTGTTAACAATTTGTGAAGATTTTCGGCAATTCGTTTCGCAACTTGGACCGATGTTAAGAGGAACTTCTTGCAGTCAATGACGGAACGGGACGGGGAAAATATCGACAGGTTTGGCATCAAGGTGAGAGTATAAAACAGTCGAAAAATGCGGACCGTCGGGACTCGGAATTGAACCGGGGCTTGATGGCAACACAACTCACACGAAAGTTAAAACATTTCTTGGTGTGATCGAGAATGTAAGGACATGAAACAACATCAGGGACCGATGATGAACCACTCCGTAGTTTTCCGAATGAGAGAAACTGGTATGAGATAATGAAGGCGAAACTTGACGAAAAGTAAAACCATTCGAAAGCAGGATTGACCGGAATAGTAGAACGATTGAGCAATATCGAGGGATGGATAAGTAAGCGTTCTGAGATTTGCTATATTAAGAGATTTATAGGAGAGAAAAAGAAAAGTGTGATGTAGTTGAATAATACGGTACTGCATCATCCAGGGATTGAACTGAGGCCTAATGCTGAAAGACGTTGCCCAAGATTGTATGAGTGAGTTTATTCCCAAACAAATATATAAGAGTGTTTCTGATTCGGAGGCTGATCTTTGACGCAATTCCGACGCAATTCCAACCTACATTGAATTCAAAGCGCTCCACCGCAAAGAGACACTCAAATCAGCTTGACCAAGTTCTTATCTCAAAGTCGTGCGTTTTTACAGGATTTAAAGTCCAGTTCACAACACGAAATTTCACATCCCCCCTCTCTCCGATCTTGCAACTCTCTCAAAATCCTGCATCTCACGAATCAGAACCAAATAAGCAATCAAAAATTCCCCAGGCCTGATACGCCAGTATACTTCTCTTTTCTTTGCTCTGTGAGTCAGAAAGCGGCCGTAGATGCTGATATTATGTGCGAACTCGTCTTCTTCTTCTGGTCGTGGGTGTACGCCTTCTTCGTGGTGACTCGGAGGAGCGAACTTTATGTGCGTTTGAGGGGTTGTACGTCTCGCGGCGATCTTCTTTCCTGACGGGGCGGTTTTTCTTCGCGTTCTTCTCCGATTTCGCCGTCTCGCCGTGTGTGTCGAGCGCGTTTCCTGTCAGTGTGTGCAAATGCGAGTCGTTATTCAAGGACGACGATATGTCGTTCGCGAACGAAATCAAACTTTAGGCCCCAAAGTCCGATATATATATCTGTGAAGAACAAAGAAAAGGGCTTTGACCAGAGCCTGAGACTTCCGCCCGCCTCCGTTGATTGAGTACCAGTTCAGAGAGAATAATCGAGAAAGGCACCAATTTGAAAGTCGAAAGCCCCAAATATAACCAAATACAGCGAAACAAAGAAACGAAACAGGTCGATGGATCTCTCCTTCCATATCGATATCTCGCTCAAACCACGCCTCTATTTTCCCCGATAATCATTTTCCCCTGACGCCTCCTCATACTATTAGGTCCTCATTGTCTATGGAAGTTCTACCCGTCTCCGCCTCTCCATTCATCCTCCGCGTCCTTCTCCGCCCTTGTGCCCGCGTGTCCATAATGATTGTCCCGACCTGACCTAGAGTCTAATCTGCGTCCCAACCAGGTACGCCCCCTTCGTCCCCATAACCCCCAAAAAGAACGATGAGCCGGGAGGGAAAAAAAGTGGAAGGCGAAAACCATAGTCACATCAGGGGATATTGATTATTGAACCAGAGGCATGTTGAAAAGCCCGCCTGGATCTCCATAATCGACTACAATATGTATCTCGAACCGAGACCTGGACAGAACCTTAGGGTGACGAGTGAAGAACAACACATCGGATATAAACCCGTCTATAACTTAATCCCCCAATCCGAAAACACAACCATAATGCCTAATAATCAGCTGAGCAGGCCACTCTTCCTCCAGTGGCGCCAGCGTCGTTTTGCATTGTCATGCTCTTATTGGCATAAATATTGTCATCCCAAATGCATATGGCTTATCCCCAATTATATTAATCCCGAACACACTCCATATTCCAATATAACCAGCCGAAGCACGCCACTCTTCCTCCATGGCCAGTGGCGCCGGGCCGTCTGTGCATTGTCAGCATATGCTCCAGTTGGCATTATCATTGTCACGCCAAATGTCTTTTTTTCGAAATTCAATTCCTGATTACGGGAGTTTACCTTTGGCAAACTCCCTGCTCTTCAAAATCTGAGTTCGCTTGGAATTGGATCTTATGCCCAAGTCTTCACTTCAAGACGAACACCCAGCTGCAGGCCATGACCTGCGCAATACGCATATGCACCAGCACTATCCAAATC
>JADGJF010000375.1:0-22065 GCA_027596845.1 Quaeritorhiza haematococci | reverse complement strand
CCCGCCCCCCCCGGGGGCCGCGCGGGGCTCGGTTGATGAGATTGTGGATGTGAATCAGTGAGTAGTTTGACTTTCCTTGGCGTTCGTTCCTTGTTGTTTTGAGCTGCCAAAGTGTTTCTTCACCTTCTTGAATGTTAGATAGCCACACATACTAATCGCACCTCAAACTCCCCATTACCCCTCTCCGAACAAACCCCACTTACCAAACAGAATGCTTGTCTCCGTAAGCGTAACCCACCGAACCAACTTCCAAGACGGCGCCCGCCAAGCCTTCCGCAACCGCCTCTTCATGTACGCACTCAAAGAAGCCATCGACGTGTGCGGGATTGAGCTTGCGAATCCGTCAGAGTGGATTGTGAATTTAAATGCGATGGCAGCGCAGACGGATGAGACGATTTAGGCCTGCTGTGTGGCATTCTGCGGGTTGAGGCAGTTTTGGTATTCTTCGGTACCCGTTATATTTTAGGAGATGTATAAAAAGTGTATAATAGTTGTGTTTTGGATCTTTTCCGATTTTGGAAGAGGAGGGGGGAGAGGCCGTGACAAGGGTTTCCCCCTGATAATTTATCGACCAACACTGTGTTTTTTGATCATATGGACTTGCATAGTTTTGAAATAGAACTCCAATGACATCTACATATGTAATAGTGTGTTCCATGTGGCAGATGTGAGCGTCGGAGTTTCAAAAGTCCATAAACCCATTGCACTAACTATTCGCTTTTTTCAGTCGACCCTTCCGCATTACTCCCTTCCACACCAGCTTTCACACTCAATCCAGCAACAAGCCTGTGCAAAACGTTCGCTCCATAAACGCACACCTCAAAAAATCGCCTCCAAACCCCATTTACTGCTCAATGAAAAGTATGCCCAATCAACCGCAACGACGCGCTCTCCAACACATCCCGCTCCAACCTCTTCATCTGACCCTTCCCAAAAACAGACTTTGCGAGTAACCGATCTGCCTCAATGGTCGCAAACGTCTTGAGAGCTTGCTCGGGATCGAAGACGTTTTCGAGGTAGAAGATACGCTCGTTGAGAAGGGGATTGGTGGGATCATTGGAGTCATTGGGATCAGAGTCAGTACTCAGTGTGCCAGTGAGGTTTAAGGGACATTGGTCTGGGTTGTCGGTCAGTGCGGATTGGGGTGGTGAGGTTGGTGTGGTGGTGCGTTGATTCGGAGGGAATGTCCTTTTGGGAGGTGATGAGAGGTGATTGACTTGTTCTTGTGCCAATCTGGCAGCTGCGCATTGATGTCGCTGTCGCGCGCTCGCAACAGTTCTTAGACGCGTCGATTCAGCACTCTCCCTCCCGCTTTTAGGTTGTTCCCCCTCCCCTTCTCCATCCTCATACCCCTGGACATGTTCCTGCCCCTGTCCCTGCCCATTCATCAAACTCAAAAAAATCGCCGTCTCCAAGTTATTCGACCGACTATTCCTCGCACCCATAAGAATAACAAAGACCCTTTCCCATTCATCTTGACCGGCGGGGTTCGCGGTGGTGGCACTACTGGTATCCATCGCAGTCCTAACCTGGATCGCCTCACGCACTTGCCGTATTGTGCGAAGGTACTCCCGCACATGATCTTCAGCTGCTCGTCGAGAAAGTTCCATTACGAGGGGTCGCGCGCGGGTCATGGTGCGCGTGCAGAGGTTGCAGATGGGGTCTTTCGTTTCATCCTCTTCGAGCCCAGGACGGTTGCCGTTCGAATCTGGGGGGACTAACCTCTCTTTCCCAATAGACGTGAATGTATCTCCCCGTCCATGCCCGTTGATTCCTTGTGTCCCCGCTTCCACCCTCCCACCACTCCCCTCATAAAATTGCTCATTGTTACCCACGCCCGTATCCTCTCCCAGTCTGCCTGTCCTCCCCCGCACCACCTCCAAAACACTATCCACCCCCTCCAAAAGACACTCTAGCAACTCCCCCGCGATTCTCTGCTCTTCTACTTTTAACAGTGACTGACCCAAAAGTGAGAGAAGTGTCTGGAGGTCTTGCCGGGTTGATTGGATATGGAGTGGTGAGATGTCGGAGTTGGGCTCGGTAGCGAGGAGGTTGGGATTTGGAGCAGGTAGGGAGGTGGAGGTGGAGTGAGAGAGGTGAGAGAGATTGGAAGAGAAGGCAACGACGTCGGCGCAGAGACCGTGGAAGGCCATGATTGAGTGAGCGTAACTGGATTTAGGTAGTCGAACCGTTGGTTTGGAAAGAGTGCGCGGAACGAGGAAAGTGGGAAGTTCAACAGGGGAACAAGTTGAATATATAGGGACCACAATCACTCACGCCCCACTCACACCACCCCAACACCTTTCAACTTACGTCTTCAACTGCTCATATCTCCCGACATCAACCCCAAACTCCTGCACAATCCTTCCCCTCTCTACCAGCCAAACCCTCCCAACGTCCGCGATCAATACAAAGCGCGGGAACGAGAACGGCGCGAACGGGGGTTGGAGAGATTGGTGGAGGATGTGGGATTTGACGCGGTCGTGGTGGGATTGGAAGCGTTTGTTGATTTGGGTGAATGTTTGGGCGGGGGTAGTGGAGGAGGTGGGGATGGGGAAAGTGGGATTGGGAGGACGGGAACGTGAAGTCGCCTGGAGGCGGGTAGGGAGTGGCGGTGGTTGAGTTGGTGGTGCGCTAGTGATGGGTGGCATGGAGGTGGACGTGGCAAGGTGGAGTCTCTGAACTCGTGGAAATGTAAGAAGACTGAACGCATTTTTCGGGGGGAAGCGGTGAACTTGAATGCTCAAGAGAAGGGACAGCTTGGATGTGGATGCTGGGATACATGACATCATACTACGAGTATCCAGTGTTTTGGAAACATAAAAAAGCGAAGACGGAATCTCGGATTTTGAACCCCCACCCGTCTGCCAGGAAACCCAGAAGATGGTCTCGCTGTGGACCTCTTTTGACCACCTGACCTTTGTTCCCTGACACAAACATCTACCAGCGCCCAGAGACTGGGGCTGTTACACAAGGCGGAGTTTGAGACGGAGTTTTGTGAGGATCATGACCTCAACCGTTGCTACAAGCGTGCATTTCATGTGTTCTACATTCTCATACTCCACATATTCTGGGGAGATTGGACCAGTGGAAACCTGTGAAGTCCCAGAGACAAGAGATGCCATGTGTCTTCCACCACACATGTGAGAAGCCACTTATGCCGGGGGAATATCGCCTCCATAAAGTGCTCATTTTGACATCGGCTGGAAAACATCGCAATTAGATGTCCTGAAAAGAGAGAGACTAAATCATGGTCCGCTGAGCATTTAGGCCGTTCCCTGGGCCGTTCCTCCGAGTGATCTATTACACCACATGAAAACGGTTCAAGGTAGTTGGTTAATTAACCCGAGCTCCCTCAGCCAACGGGAAACGCAGGATGATTGTTTATGATTGATCCTGCTGATTGCGATTGCGACTATGCTCTGAGCTTCCACTCAGCTTCCACTGGCTTTCATCCGATTTCACATAAATTGACCGATCAGAATTCGGATCCAGCAGCTGTCAGACAAGAATTATTTTCATTCGAAATTCTTAGGAACAACCCAAAAACCCATTTGATAATCAAATCACCCGCCCAATACGACCCGACCCACCCACGCGACCAGAACGGATCATCGCCTCCGCCCACCTATCGCTGTCATACCCAAATCTCCCGCATCTGTCCATTCCTATCTTCCGGTTGGTACACACACACGTGCACGTATGCCGCAATTTGTTAAATTGGTCGCTCACAGAACTCTTCTCTTAATACCCCTCCGCCCTTCAGTCTTCCTCAACCTCATCGAAGCAGTCGTTGCACTTGCTTGCGCTCTTTCAACGCTCACCCAAAGTAAGTGAATTCAAGTAACTAGTGTCTTAGTTGCACACAAAGATTCCGACTTCGCCGCTTGAGCTCTAGCTCTGACACCTGATCTAACTGATCTGTCGACGGCACCAACATACTTCACACCCAAAACAGTTGAATTTACGATCCTGTCCGGTGAGCGCTTTTTTCGATACGTCCCAGTTGAAGTTGTATCAAGCCCCGGTGCCAAGGTGGGTGAACTTATTCAGTCAAGTTCGGAAATGCAAGCAGCCCGCATACCTCCTTCCCGAAAACTAACTTTTACCATTGATTATCCCCCTGTGTCGTGTCATTATCACCAGAAACTTTCTAGTTCGACCGAAGAAAAAGAGATGGCCACCAATCGCCCTAATACGTGGTTCTTGGATCGACTGCGGAGGGACAAAAACAAAGGGGGTGGCTTCCGGCTGTGACTCTGTGTTTCCTCTACGACGACCCTTTCTTCTGTAAAGAAGAAGATGACCAAATCTGGCGTACACCAGAGTCGTTGCTGCCGTATCTTCTAACCGCTCTGGACTCCATTAATTTCAGCTGGCTGAACGACTGTCCATCGATATGAACAAGAACGAGGACACCATCGAGAACATCGGTGCCTGTGAATCCATGCTGCTGTACGCTTTTGGATTAATGCACACATCTGGGAAAGGATCTCAAAAGAACGTTTTTGAATCGTCTGTGAACGGCGGGAAACCGGCGACCTTGTCGCAAGCCCAGGTCTCTGAAACGACCACGCCGGACTTCGGTCTAAATGCATTCAGTAATACGTCTCTATTCAGCAAAGCTTTTATGATCAACGATAACACCATTGGCGGTGGGAACCATTTTGTTTTTGAAAACAGGCAGACTTTTGGAAAAGAAGACGGAGAAGAACAACAGCCGCAGCAACAACAGGAAAACAAGAACGTGACCCCACCGCACTGCATTGTCGACTATTCGGGACGCCACCACTACATTTCGGAACCAGAATTTATCAACGAAAACGATGTCGTTGAAGATAAAGAAAAGAAATTAGACACAAACTTGTCTCAGAACCCCAACGCCTGTGCCCGGATGCCTTGGTACCCTTCTTGTGCCCGGGTGCTTTTCCCGGAAGTAGATTCCGTGGAATCCGTCGAGTCTGCGACGGGGGACAAGAGCAAAAGACAGTGCTTTCGAACGATTTCGAAGACATGGTCGTGTCCGTACTGGCGTCAGCCGGCGTGGAAACCGAAAGTACCCTGGAATCAGAACCAGGGACCCCACGACTCAATAGTGCCTGCAGGAAAGGCCCGCGCTTCCAGCGTCTTGGTGAGGGTACGGAGGGTGGAATGTGGACCAGTTGGGATAAAATTATGTGTCGACAGAAGGAAAATATCGCTGAAGAAACCGAAGAAGAGAAGCAGAATGTCGAGGATGTAGATACGACATGCGAGGAGTACCTGAATGTGGTTGAAATGTCCGATTATGAGGGTGAACGTGTTGGGTGTGGAGGTGATTATGAAGGAGCCGAAATCTCATCTGACGTACTGGTGCCGTCTGACGGGGCGGTACTGGATGCTCTGGTTGAAAATGATGGGGATCGTGTCGGTTGTGGAGAAGAAGATGACGGTTATGAAGGAGCCGGAACGTCATCTGAAGACGTGACGAACGCGCCGTGGCAGGACGAAGACGCCGAACTCTTCCAACTCCTC
Organism: Quaeritorhiza haematococci; assembly: GCA_027596845.1. Lineage (NCBI taxonomy): Eukaryota > Fungi > Chytridiomycota > Chytridiomycetes > Quaeritorhizaceae > Quaeritorhiza > Quaeritorhiza haematococci. The sequence continues at coordinate 16,551 of JADGJF010000375.1, read as the reverse complement.
AGATCCATTTGGAGGAGTTGGTTTCACATTGCGCCTGCTACGCCTACGGACCAGGCCATTGATTTCGGGCCTGACTCGGAGGAAGCGGAGTATGAGAGTGTCAGAACAGAAGACGTTGATGAAGAAAAGCAACGTCGTGACAATATCAGTGTTTTCTTGGAACCGGGAGAATGTGACGCATGTCAAGAAGATTGCGATAGTGAAACAGAATCAGAGTTCAGCGAAGTCAGCACGGCCAACTCAACGCCGTGCACCGATAATGGTGACTTTCTTCACCAGCTGAGACTGAGACGTGCACGACGCAAGTTAGAAGAAAGCAGTCACAATCACCAGCAGCAGTTCGATCCATATGGGGTTGCCAAATCCGCTACTATATTCGCGTGCCAGTGGGTCACAGCCGCGGAACTGTCTGCTACTATTGATCAGTGGATCGCGGACTCAGAACCGGAAGTAAACACACAGCACGCTTCTGTGACGACGACTGCGACAGACTTCGACTTGTTTAGTAACCGGATTGGACTGAAAAGGAAGCGTACGTGCACCATCAATGAAGATCACGATGATTTCGAACAGCCCGGAGTCTCCGAAGAAATTCAATCGAACACATTGCCCGAGCAAAGCCGTGTGACCACTCCTGAAAAGCGATTCGCCTTGCTCCCGCAGACATCAACGTGCGACCTGCTTCCTGCTGTCACCTCCGCGACTGCTGCTGGTTCGGAACATATGATTCCGATTCGGATTGGGTGACCGAACTAGGGACACCAGGTTTCGCTCCGGCGGGCTTGAGGAAACGGGAATTCAACGGTTTCGGATGCTATGCGCACGATATAGCGCGAGACTGGATTGGTCGCGACTGGAGCGGAATTTGTGTTGCCTGAGCGGGAAGTGAATAGCACCACGGAAATCAAGGATTAATGTGACGGAGTATTACAAGGAAACAGTACCATACGGAGAGACTATGTTGATTGTGCTTGGTTTAGGAAACTTTTTTAGATGGTTTTAGATGGGTTAGATGGGTTATTTCATTTCTTCCTCATTGGTTTCTTCCCCTCATTATGCTGTTATCTCTTATCTCTCTCTCTTTTCTCTCTCTCTCTCTCTCTCTCTTTTGTTTTCCCTTTCTCGTCTTGTCCTCTTATACACATATTCTGTCCTTGTCATTCCTCGTTAACTGTACAGACCGCAAGTGGTAATGTAAGGACAAGAAAACCAAAAAAAAACCTGAATAATCTCCAAAATCTGAGTCGCGATGGACAGAGGGAATGGAATGGGCCGAAACAAGCAAAAGCTGTCAACCAAAAAGGACCAAAGATCCCAAAACATCGAAAATCATGAGAATGAGGAACGGATAAGGGCCAAAAAAAGGAAAGAGCCAAACAAATAGGACTCTAGCGAGAAAGACTGATTGTGCATGGCTAGATCAAATTCCTCCCAACAGCACGGAAATCAATCGCAGCGAACGCCATAACTCCACAAAGGAGAAACATAGCACGAGTCAGGAGCAAGGGCGGAAAAGATACAGAAGATTATGTGAGGGGATTCATGCAAAGATACATGTGTGCCGTTAGAGCCGTCACATTTGTAACGGGAGATGTCTCTGTACAGTAAAGGCGAGGAAGGCGAGCGCATAAACAACTTGATGAACGGAAACAGGAAAGCAGAAGGGGGAGAGCGGTTCTGAGAGAGGTTAGTGCGCGATGGAGAAGCTGGATGGATTGGCGTCAGTTCATAGCTCCAAGAGCTGTAGGCAACTTTTTCGGACAGTCTTCACACCTCAGGAGAACCGTGAAGAACTCCAAACAACAACTTTCATTTATTCCGCCAACTCCCGTTCTTTCGCTGTGAGCATGGGTCAAGTATGGACTCGAGTACATATCGATGAATATTCTTGTGTGTTCTTATATTTGATACTCAAAATCTGACTCGAAATTGGAGAAGAAACAAACAAATATGTTTACAGCTAATCTACATAAGAAACGTTCGAGAGAAAGAAACTGTTCAGACACACAATTCGACTGTTCTACACCAGGTTCTACGCGAGAAGGTTAAAAAAAAGATACATATCTACATTTTTTACAGAGGAACATTGGTTCTTGACACATCATCGCATTTTTTCAGCTGCAGAATTTTCTGTGATCCCTTTTTGCCTTTAGATACTGTTCCCGTTGGCCTTTCCCAACGGTCTTCGGCATACGGCCACGGAGTAAATCCTTGACCAGTGTTCGGATCCACCAACGTGGTCAACAACTGGCAGAACTTGTCCAGCGTCGCAGCATCCGTAGTCGCACCCGGCTTCAAATACGAGTTCAGCTGTTCCAACAACGTCCACATTTTACCGCCGAGGCGATCATCGCACACGTATTCGAACACACACCGCGCACCAGTTTCGAATTCTTCACCCGGATCATCGAGTCGCTTGCTGCTCACTGGTCCGACGAAAATATTGAAGGGGAACCAAGCGCCCATCATGTCGAAATCTTCGCCGATCTTGAAAACGTCTGTGTCCGCGTTGAGTTGGAGTGCTGGATCTGTAGAAGCCCTCATGTGCGCTTCTATGCTTGGTGCGTCGGCGTTCATTGCTTGCAGGAACAGCTTGAATTTCTTTTCGGCTTCGTCACTGAAAGCATTGAACTTCCTGTCTGGGTCCGGGTTTTCGACGAGCTGAATTAGGTTGCCGAGAAGCGATGGGCACTGCATTTGCCAAGTCTTCCCTTCGGGCGAGGGTGGACCTTCCACGAAGATGACCTTACGGAAGACCTCGTTGATCCGTTGCCAAGGGATGATGTGGTGGAGCGTCTTGCCGACGTTTTCGCCTTGGAAGAAGACGTCCTTCGATTTCAGGAAAGGCCATCCACGATCCTCCGGACGGTCTGTTGGCGGCGTAAGAACTCTTCTGAAGAACGCTTGGTCCTTGAACAAGGTGCCAGGCTGTACGGTTACGACGCGACGTTGAAGGTGAACCAGTGATGTTCCGTTGTGCGGTTGAGCGCCTATGAACACACCATGTGCCAAAGGAAATGTGTATCAAAAAGTTAATTTTCAAGGACAAAAGGTGAAAGCAAACACAAGGTTGAGGGGCGAAAATATTATGGACATTTGAAAATGCTTACCACCATCACGACGAGTTCTGGGCGGCAAGGGGCAGCTTGGAGGAGGGGGGTCCTGTCCCTGACTCCCTTCCGCAGGACAAAGATCGACGTTCAGTGAGAAAAGCGGCGTTGACCTCTTCTTCAACCTGTTGACGCGCGAGATCAATCTCCTCTTCATCCCTCCTCTCACGTTCATATCCGAAGTGCGCCGAGCCACTGCGGTTGAGCCATCGTTCCCACCCGGCAACTGCAAAACAGGACCCCCGGTTCCCGGCGTAGTGGTGCTGTTGTTGCCTTGGTTCGCATCCTCTGTACCAGTTCCAAAGCATTTCTTGAACAACTGCAAAGGCGACATGGTGTACAGCGACATCTGTTGCGTGGCCGACTTGGTCCAGAACGCCGTGCCTTGGGCCAGAAGATTGACCCCGAAGTTCGCATCCAACCCAAGACAAGCACTTGCCCTCGCGTCCTGGCCCGTTCCCGCGCTCGCCTCGGCCGTCAGAGTCCCCGTCAATCCAGCCTGGGCACTCAAACCAACTTGAGCGTCAAGAGCGCCTTCCAACAAATCGATGTCCAAGGTCGCCTTCGGGATGACGAAGACCTGCACGGATCCGCCGGCTTGGAAGTCAACGCGCAACGACGGCTGAATGATATTATCGACACCACTTCCGGATGCGTGGTCGGCGTTGCCAGTGACGGCGTCGGAAGTGCTGGCTGTGGAGGCTTCTTGGTCACCGTAAGCAACGAAGAGGGGTGGGATGTTGACGTCGACGGCGGCTTTGAAGGCTCCGTGCATGGAGAATCGGGCGTCGTAGCCGATGTCAAGTTCGAGGAGAGGACCGATTGAACCGACACCTGGAATCTGTTGAGCGGTTCAAGGAATCAAGTGAGTGGAAGGTCTCGCATTCTGCTTTCCATCAACATTGACGCTTCGAGAGACGAAAAGTCCGCAAAGGTGTTCGTATATGTACCTGGAAAGGTGTAAGGTGCAAAGTGGCCAAACGGGCAACGTCTTGCTTCTCGTAGTTCACGTTGGCAAACATGTCCAGTTCGACGCGAGCTGTAAACGTATTATGAAAGAGCACACAGCGAAATCAATAAAAAGTCTTCCAATGCACTGCGAAACATCACCAAATATATCAAGATGTAGTAGAAGTTCCAGAGACAATCATGAAGCCTACCTCCAGATTCGGCTTTGAAGTAAACGTAGGCAGTGTCGATTTTCGGTGTCGGAGCCAAATGACCGGCGACGTAAACACCAAAGGTGCCCCTTGCGAACGCAGAACCGGAGATGGCAACTTGGATTTCGGAGGTGAGCCTGTGGCCGTCTCGGATACATTGGCCTTTCGCGTCGAACAAGATCTATGTTTGACGAAAAACATTTGTGGAGTTAGGATTACATCCAAGTTGACTCCCCGCGGACTCAAGGTGCATCAAGAATGGAAACATTTCTGTGTTCGCCAACTTACCTCGTCGAATGACTGTCTCATCTCAAAGGTTTGCGAACTTTCCACCGTGACGCTCGAAACCTTTTGCAACCATTCGTTGAAAGACGAGAAAAGATTTCTGCGTTCCAAACCTCGTTTAGCCACCGCGGTGTTGTCATTTTCTGCGCCAATGATTGTCAACTAGAACAAAGAAATGGAAACTGTTTGTCAGTCGAGGTTCAACAAAGGAACGAAGCAAGTGACAGTTTTTCGGCCCGTCCTTCAAGAACACTCATTCAAATGAACAACCCAATTCGAACCCATCTTCGAACCCATCTCAACATACCAAGTTCGGAACGTTCCCATAGTGCGCTTCGAACGTTACAGGCTGTGTCGCTACTACTCCAGTACCAAACTCAAAGTTGTATGTGATCTCGAATCTGTTCGGGGAAGCTTGGTTGCGCGAAATCGACACGACTTTGGTGAAGTGCGAACCGCAGGTGGGGGGAAGGTTGATGAGCTTCCCGGCTGTGACTGAGGCAAAGGTTTCGAGACACTGTTGGGAATCGCAGGTGGCACTGAAGCCGTGTTCACCCCATACACCGATACGACGAGGCGGGTCACGACCACGGAAGCGAGGGAGGTGCGGGATATCAATGCATTCCTATTGCGGTGGAAGGATGGAAGATGAACATCAGAGAGTCTTACTTGTTGCCTCATTGAATGCAAAGAACCCCCCCTCTGCAAGATCGAACATATTGAAAAGTCTTTGATACGTACACTGAACTGCGCATTGACACTAAGGATATCGACGAGAGCGTCCGCTTGGCCAGAAACAATCATTGCAGCTTGCGCTGAGGTTGCCGCCTGATCGTTGTGTGTGATCGTTTTCTTGAGTGTGATCCTTTTGAGGCCGCCGTTGTTGCCACCATTGTTAGGATCGTCAACAAGGTTTGATTGCGCTTTTTCTGTTCAACCGTAGTGGGAAAAAAGATACAGGAAATCAGTGATTCATGGAAGGGACTCACAGCAACCAATGTTTTGAGGGCCTAATTGGAAACGGTTGCAAACACACTTTCCACAGTGGTACTTACGAAACGAAAAGGTGACTTCGTGGGCGATGTTTCCGGTACCGCCGTAACTGATACTCATCGCCACCAATTTCATACCCTCAACCGGCGCAACAACATCGCTGAAATCTCCTCCAGGGGATCCAATGAAGTTCGGCGGGTTGGTGCTGTCGGGCAAGTTGGTGTCGCGAAGTCGGTCAACAAAGGATCCATGGCCCAATCCGATCCGAGTGAAACCATTTGGCTGAGGAAGGCAGCGCTCGCCATCACCGATTGCAAATGGGTCAACGGATGACCCATCGGAACACTTCACGGAAAGGCTTCCGAGCCCCGAAACTTGGAATCCGCCAGGAGTTGCACCTCTCGCCTCGACGCCGCAAATGGATGTGATGAACGTGTTGGCAGGACAGGCGATTTGTTGAGCGGGGTTGCGCAATTCGCCGAATTTGATTGAGAAGTCAGTCGCGGTATTTGCGAGAACAGTTCCTATTCAATAAATCGGATGCGTTGGATTATGAGCGATCCAAATGAAGACACACATAGAGAATGGGGAAAACTGAAGTTCAAAAAGTTGTCACATCATCGGTCCAAGAGACGTACCTCGTGAACTGCCAGCTCCACCGCCGGGTATTGTCACAGGAGCGGAATTCGAGGCTAGAGAATAAACAAATGGTTAGACACACAAAACATTTCTCCCTTGAATATGCAAACCGAACCCCGAACCTCGTAATCGCATACTTACTAAACGTGAAAGTGACTTCGTGTGCGATATTTCCAGTCCCCCCATAACTGACACTCAATGCCACCAGCTTCATCGCCTCGACCGGAACGACAACGTCACTGAAATCTCCCCCCGCAGACCCAATGAAGTTCGGCGGGTCGGTGTTATCGGGCAAGTTAATGTCACGAAGTCGGTCGACGAAAGATCCGTGACCCAATCCGATGCGAGTGAAACCATTTGGTTGAGGAAGGCAACGCTCGCCATCGCCAATCCCAATTGGGTCAGCAGATGACCCGTCGGAACACTTGACGGAAAGGCTTCCCAGCCCCGAAACTTGGAATCCACCAGGAGTTGCACCTCTCGCCTCGACGCCGCAAATGGCTGTGATGAACGTGTTGGCAGGACAGGCAATTTGTTGAGGCGTGTTGCGCGGTGAGCCGAATCTGATCGAGAAATCTGTTGCGGTATTTACAAGTACAGTCCCTGTGGAGAAATGAAAGGGGATCTCAGTTATGAAGACGTTCGAATGGGCATAAAATGAAACAGAAAGTGTGATCTTGTCGATATTATTGTCTTTGGAGCAGTGTCTGTACCTCGTGAAGCATCTTGCCGTCGAAGCAAATCCAAATCTTGTGGGGCTGCCTGGTTCAATGGCAAAGTTGCCAGTAGAACACCGGCAACCACTTCTAAGCTCCAAATCTTCCCGAACATTGTTCTGTATCTATTACTACCTCTCTGTCTCGTTGTCACTCTCTATTCATTCACTCATCAGCAATCCACTGATGATGATTCTTGATCTGTGGTATGGGAAACAAGTCACTTTATATATCCGTCATGAAAACTCCGACGGCAATACTGCGGGATGAGGAATCCTCAACCTTATTAGCCCAATACTGAAACCCGCGTGGAACATTCAGCTCATCGACGGTCCTGCCAGCGGCGGATCTGAACCGTCAGAAAGAATGCACCCTGCATCCGGAACGGTGTGTTGACCACAAGTCTGCAAGCTATTCCAGAGAGGAACGAATCCAGTCTGAGGCTTGCCATGTGGTTTGACTCATATCAAAGTTCCGGTCGGGGACCTTCGCAGGATTGGATTGTTTAGGATAAACCGCCAAGAAATAAACCTGCATGAAATAAACAGCTGCGCTCTGTTGCATTCAGCCTCGGACTCTTCCACGGTGAGTGCGCGCCGTTGGTGTCACGATCTGCCTCTGCTGGTTCCACTGGTTCAAACCGGATATTGTGGTTTCGATGCTTAGCATCCTTGGATCATCTGTGATCACCGTCTGCGCCCTCGCCGCTCACCACCGCTCACCCTCTCTCGCTTGTACGCATGTTGTGTTTGTATTAAACCCTTCAAAAGAATATTCAGTGTGGCGATGCCTTTCGTCACGCCTACGGATCTTCACTGATTCACGGCCCGATCCATGGCGCGATCGCATGAAGACGAACCCTAAGTTGGTCTCGTGAGAGCACACTCTTTTAGCGAAGTTTACTTTGGATCTATGTTTGGAGGACATGGCGGAGCGCGTCTGGCAGTGCGTTTGGAGCCTGGTGTGGACTTGGTGCGGGGTCAGTGTGGGTTGGGAGTCAGGGAGTTGGGGAAGTTCGGATTCTTATGCATGATGTGTTGATGGGTCGAATGTGTATTTGAATGAGCTGAAGCAACACCCTAACAGTTCTGGCCCTAAGGGTTGTTCTGCCAGTGAGCCTGGTTTCATGAATTAGGTGCTGAGCTTGACTTTTCCTGAGAGAGGCATAGGTATCTTTTCCGCCGCTCTACCTCTTTTGTCGTTTTTGTAAAAAGCGTAGTTTCAATCTTCGAACTTAGTTAACCACAAAACCGCCGGGGCGTTTCTTCAGTTCATTCATGTATACTTCGGCCAGTCAACACTCAAGCTTTCCGTCACGCGCGTTTCCGCAGTTGGACGTCACCCAAAAAATCTTTTAGTCGCATCTAACTGTTACATGAAGACATCACGCAGACTTTCAAATGTTCCAACATCTAATATCGCTGTTTGTGGTCTCGGAAAATGAATACATTAGTAACGAGTTTGTTGTTGCAATATAATCGCAAATACTCGTAGTTGATATCAAGAATGAGATTAAGCATATGGTTTCGACCAATACTGTCATTCGCCGCCCAGCTCATACCATTTTCAACTTTCCATCAAAAGCTGGCACCAGGACTCAGCGCGTAACCATACTTCGGATCCGCTGACAAAATCAGACACTATTGGCACTGGGGTGGGGCAGGCAAGACGACAGTCTGAATTTCTTTCTTGAATGTGATTACCAAACACATCGAAACAGAAAAAAACCGCTTATCACTCGGCTTTTATCCGTCGACTGCCCCTAGATTCCTTTCCCTCTAGGCCGTGAAGAAAAATATAGAATCAAGCCACATTCGACCCATCAACACATCAACACATCGCTTGGGGTTACAAGGTAAGGCAGGCGTCAGTCTGAATTAGCTCCGATGTTTATCATATGCAAAGGAGAGTATCTGACGACGCACTCTCTCCCCTATCCGTCCACCCAGTCTTAGTCCAGGGAATATCGAACCCTCCCCCTACTTTCAACCACTTTCGTCTTGTTATCTGACTCTGACACCATCATTTTGCGCCTGGTCCACCATTAAAACTCTCCATTTGGACAGATCAAGATGGCATCGGACAACGCTCGCACACACATCCTACACCTGATCCCACACCATTCGGTATCGCTGCGTAACGATATCGTATGTCTGCCCGATAGCACAGTGGACTTCCTCCAACACAACATATCCATCAAATTACAGCGACATCGAAAGACGAAAAATATTTCTCCAGTTCAGCGCTTGTCCCCATATGTTGCCCAATGATTGAAGCTCTACAACCAGATTTCCTTGAAAGTCTGCAGCAAGAGTTTGCCCACAACCGACAGAGACTGTGTTTTACCAAACGACCACCAGAGATCTGTATATCAAAACGATGGTCCCCGGTAACCGCAAATATTCTTGACCAACGCATCCTCCACACAAGATTCCTTGAGAGACAATCACTCAATTCATATATTCTTAACTGTGTATGGAATAGTCAACGAGAAAACAGAAAACGAGAAAAAGGAAAACCCAAAGAAAAGAGTATCTGATCGAATACAAAGGGTAACATCCCACTCTGGCTGCGGGGAAGAAGTGGAGCCTCGTCCCTTCATTCGGACATGGAACAACCCCTTTTCCCCTCAAAATACCAACAGGATGTTGTCCCAACTGCCCATCAAACCAAAACCCTACTCCTCACAAAAAACTGGACCCAGACACCTGACTTCAAAAGAAAGAGCAACATAGAGGCTTCAATAAAAGAACAGACAGAAAGAAAAGAACTTGTTCTGCACACCACCTCCCCCCATACCCATCTCTCTCTCCCCTGCTTCTTTAACCCCTCGGCTTTCTCCTCGTGGTATCGTACACCCGAATGAGACTCGCTTGCCCACTCTCGTTTTGTGAGAATGCGTAACCGCGACTGCGCTTGAGCCGTTGGATCATACGCACTTTGTGAACAGCTTTGCGGAACCATTCCATACGTGGGCGGTAGTCTGGGATGTTGAATTTGTGGATTTCTTGGACGACGTGGTATGGACGTGTGCGGTAGGTACGTTTGGCGCTGGGGGAAAAAAGAGTAGGAAAGAGAGAGGTTACGATACGGAATCTTACAAAGAAGACAGCCACACAACAGAACGACGACAAAGGGCAGATGAAGAATACTCACTATTTCCACACAAAGTCCCTCAAGTTGCACACAATCGGAATCAACAAGATCGCAAACCAAAATCCTGCCGACGTAAACATAGGCGCCACAACCCCAAACAATTCCTCCGAGAACGGAATCATGGGTGCAATAGTCGCATAAATCGGGAAGAAGACGAACCACATCGCAATGGACCCAAAGATAGCAATGTACGTAAACTTGACCCACGTATCCGTAACGAGTGCGGCTTTCCACGTGATGGTGATCAAGTCAGCGGTGTAGACCATTTCACCAAAGACCCAGTTGTTGGCGTTGCGGCCGTCACTGAGCATCGCGGAGTCATCGTAGACGAGGCGGAAGAGGTGGTATATGAGGAGGGAGTGGAAGAAACAGTTGAGGATCCAGGAGAAGAAGACGCGGTGGTTGTAGAACATGCCCTTTTGACCTAAGCGGTACATTTGGGGGTACCGGTCCAACATGCGTGCGGAGACGTATTGGTCGAACATGCCAATGGCGACAGGTTGGAAGACGGCGAAGGCAACGTTGTAAAGGGAGACTGTCCATGTTTCGAAGAGGGTCTAGTGTTGTGTGAGAAGAGTCGAGACATCATGTTAGGAAAAGCAAATACCCAAAAAGTCCACCAAAAACAAAAGAAAACGAAATAAAGAACTCACCTGCCCAGAGAACCCATTCTCCAACGCAAACCACATCTGAATCAAATACAACGTAATGTTCTTGTAGAACGAGTAAAGAATCAATTTACTCATTCGCGAGTACGCCCACCCGCCATGGACCAGCAACAACTTCCTCAGATATCTAAACTGCGCAATCGCAAAGTCAGCAGATCGTGCAGCTTGGAGACCTTCCATCCCGCTGATACCAATACCGACATGCGCAGCCTGAATCATGGACACATCGTTGGCACCGTCACCAATAGCAAGCGTGACAGAGCCCGCAACGTTCTTCTTGACAAGCTTGACGACAAGCGCCTTTTGCAAGGGTGAGACACGACAGCAAATGACGGCTTTGCAGAGGGTTGCGAGTTCCAAGAAGATGAGTTCGACGTCCTTTTCGAGAGCGTAGGTGAGGGTTTTGCCATCAATGATGAGAGCCATGGGTTCCATCTCGTTGACAACGTCCTTGCTGTACTTCTTCTTCCGGCGCGTGAAGAGTTTCGTAAAGAGACTTGTTCGCTCGCCATCCGCACCACCATCATCGTCGTCATCGATTTCCATGCCACCCATCCCAGGACCATCACCAGCGCCCGTATTCGGAGCCGAAATCCCGGCAGCGGCCATACCAGCCTTGATAGCAGCCAGTTTCTTCTGCAAGAAGTCCTTGGTTGCATAATGCGTGGTCTCATTACAAATAATAAGCGACATTTCCTCTGTGATAAGTTTGCACGAGAACCCAATGTTGATGGCGGTTTCCTGTCTGTCACCCGTAAGAACCCAAATCTTGATACCAGCCTGAGCAAGCGTGTGGATCGTATCGGGTACACCGTCCTGGAGTTTGTCCTCAATAGCAGTCGCACCAATAAGCGTCAAATCCTTCTCAATCATCTCCGCCGCTTTATCGAGTTCAGCCTGCCGGTTATTGATCGTAGTCGCAGCTTTGTCGTAAATCTTGGCCCATTCACGGTATTCTTCCTCAGGAACATCACGGTACCCAATGCAAAGAGTCCGAAGACCCTCAGAGGCGTACTCTTCCAAGTGAACACAGGTGGCATCGACGTACGGGTTGTTGGTTCCAAGACGTTCGAGGATGACGGTATCGGCTCCCTTGATGTACAGCTTGATGCGACCGTCAGGGCAGCGGACAATAGCGGACATACGTTTACGGGTGGAGTTGAATTCGTTGATGGTGAGGACTTCGTATTCGAGTTCTTGGCCGTCGGCGACGATCGTTACGGACTTGGGACGACGGGTCTGGATAACCAAACCGACAAAGAGAATACGGAAAACAAAGATTCTAAGTCAACACGAACGGCTCAAAGCATTTTCTAATCGCAACCAATATCTCCTCAAACACAGCGTTCCCCCTTCTCTCCCAACTTGCATCAACTTCCCACATACCGTAAACACAAAACCCAACGTCTTAGCCCCCTTCACCAACGCAGCCTCATCCGGAGACGAAGCCTGGTAAATGATCTCCCCAGGGTTGTCTTCATCCGTTTCCGGAATGACGGTATGGCAGACGGCAAGGAGTGTCAAGAATTCCGTGATCATGTGGCCGGTTTGGTGGGTTTTGCGGTTGTCAAGGAGGCGTTTGAAGTCGTAGTAGCCCTGTATGCGAGAGGTGGATTCATGTCAGGAGGTTGTCAGAACAGTTCAAACATGCACTGGCGAGAAAAGGCTCTCCCAAATACCCGATATCCAACACCACAACCAAACAAGCCTCCAGAACCCATAAGGTATCAAGCCGCACGCGAACAAGAAAAAGAATACTCACCACTTCCTTCCCACCCTCTTCAACCCTAATCTTCTTATCCTCAGGCACAATATCCGCATACCCAAGCCCCGAAATCGAGCACATCCTAAACTCCATAATATTACACGTCAGTGTCCCCGTCTTGTCCGAAAAGATGTAGTCGATTTGACCGAGTTCTTCAACGAGGGACGAGGTACGGGCTGTGGCGGGAGTGTCAGAATCTTCATGGTACATGTCGAGGTCGGAGTTTATGAGCATGCCGAGCATGTATTTGACGAATTCCATGGTGACGATCAAACTGTTGGGGGGTGGGGCGAGGTTGATAGAAGATTAGAGTCGAAATATGGGTTTATGCGAATTCCGTTTCCGATAAATCACAGGTGATTTGGTGGAACACATACCTCAACGGAATCAAGTTGTTATACAGAATAATGAAAGTCAAGATATCGAACGGGAACCGAACCCAGGCGTTGCTAGCATCAAGAAGAAGGATATCTTTCTCAAAGCCAAAGCGCTGGAATTCATAATTATCCACACATAAGATTCAGAAGGGGTCAGAGTTCTGAAAACGAAGTACCTTGGAGGTCCCGCCCAAAACTCATTCAACAAATCACTCCAAAATCACAATTAAGTCCACCACCGTCCACCACCGCCCACACCGGCACACCGGCGCGCAACTTACCGATCGAACCAAAGTCCCAATAGCACAGACAACAGCCATAGTCAACAAGATAAAGAACAAGAAGATGATCTGCGTGTTGACGAGTTTTTCGACTTTGGTGCGTTTGATAGGGGTTGCACTGTTTTGAATTCAAATTCAATCAAAATGGAGAACAGGTGGTGAGTTACGAAGTTATATCACATACCACAGCAACAGACAAGAGAATGAAGAAAAGGGTATTTCAAAGTGAAAAAGAATGGGTACGTACGTGGCGTTCCGCATCAACTTGGTTTCGTGACCGGTGAAGACAACGATAGCGTAGACCCACCGCGTGTTTCGCAACATGGCACCCTATTTCACACAAACGAATCAGTTTAGCCTCTCACCTTCAGAAACACAGAACCCAACCCCCCCAACCCCCACTTTCCCCAATTCACTCCACTTTCTTACTTCCAATCCGCTCAAAAAGACAATAAACCAGGACAGGAAATCCAACACCCACCCTAAGCAACAACTGCGTCGGATCAAGCGCCAACTCCTTCTCCCGTAACCTGAGGGTACCCTCATAAGTGTACAAGCTGTTGTTGGGTTGTTCAGACTTGATGACACCTTCGAGGCGGGCGGCGTGTTCAGGGGTGAGGATGTCGGATGTTTCGGGGAGACCTTGACGAATCTTGAGGTTGGTTTCACTGTGTGATGGAGATGATAGAGATGTGTTGGAGGTAATGAGTGAGGGGTGATATCAAATCGGGAGGGGATGAACTGAATTCCGCAAACGCGCGCGCCCAGACCCCCTCTCCTCTCTTGCGCACACTATCTCATACATGTCTACGCGAATCACTCACCCATCCAAATTACTCGTCTCAATATAACACAACGCATCCGGTTCCGAACTACTCAACAAAATCAAATCCGCCGGGAAGAACTGTCCATTCTCTACACGGACGATATCACCCACGACGACTTCGCGCCATTTTTTCTCAATGAAGGAAGTGCCGGAGAGGACTTTGACTTCGCGGGCGTTGACTTCGGCGTCTTGGCGGTGTCGACGGAGGTCTTCGAAGAATTCTTTGACGGCGGAGACGATGAGGACGATGGAGAGGGGAACGATTGTGCCGAAACGGTTGGTGGGGGAAATATCGGGGATTTGCTGTGTGAGGTGGTGCATGGAACGAGGGGGGGTAGAAGAGGGGTTAATTCGGAAACGAAAGGGTGATAACCTTCCAAGGATGATTTTACACGAAAACAAGAGAGATTGGAACGGCAAGCTTACCTGAATACAAGCAGTAAACAAGAAGAACAAGTTGGCATACTTGCTAAACTGCTCAAACAAAAACTTTGGCATGAAAGTGATCACATTGTATTTTGCAGTACTGATCCGGTTGTGCAAAAACTTTTGCTGATGGTTTTTAGTCGGATCGTTGAGGTAGATGATGCGATCGGCGGGTCCGTCGCCGTCTTCGCCACCGCCCACGAGGTTGATCATGGTTTTGGCTCGTGAGAGAGTACCAGTGAGCACACCACCACCACCTGCAGTGGGATCGTCAGGGATACCGTTCTTGGGGTTGTTGTTGGTATTGTTGTTGCGGTGGTCTTTGAGATCCCCGCCACCAATAAAGTTACCTCCGCCTCCGCCTCCTCCGCCACCACCACCACCGGCTCCGGCGAAAGGTGCTGCACCGCTGTTGTTGTTTGGGAACTTTCTTACACCAGCGAACGCGGTCGCGGGTGCACCACCAGCAGCGACAGATGGATCGCTTACGTCAAAAGAATCGCGGAGGATATCAATAGTCGCGGGTCCCGCGGTGTAGTAGCCTGCTGTCGATGCTGTTGAAGAAGAAGGTGCGCCGGGATTTACGCCGCCGAAACGCGACGAAGATGATGATGAGGACGCAAAAGGTACGTTTGAGGACGCGAGGAATGGGCGCTGTTGTTGTTGTTGATAGGTTTGTTGTGATGCAGGACCGCCTGGTGTTGTAGGAGAGGAACTGGACGAGGAGTGTGATTCAAAGGACGCCCAGGAGTTGAAGGTGTTTTCTAGGTGAGGGGGTGAGTGAAAGTGGAAAGTGGCACGCAAGAGAGGAAGGATTCAGTGTTTGATTCGTGTGGCGAGTGAGTGTAAGAGGGTTAGGGACGCGTTTTGGTGAGATGATCGGATTCCACAAGGAAGGAAAAGGAGCAAAAACACGAAAAACCACTAGTCGAGGATTGTGCATGGAGGAGGGTTGGATCCAATCAACACTCCAACCAATCGATTGGAATGAACACACGGAAACTTTCACCAGCGACGCTCATGTCATGTACGGTTCAGACGTGAATATCAAAAAGATCGGTTTCGGCAGACGCGTTCGGTGGAAGACCGGCCCAGCAACCCACCACCACCAAAACCAACGATGGGTTTCATGCACACCATAGTTGATCAAAGCAATGCTCTCCCATTCTCCACTCAACAGCCTCATTCTTACCTCGATTCACCAGAGGATCACCTCCCTCACCAGTAGCAATCGGCATCCGCCCGCCATGACCGCCGTGACTGACATCGTCGTCGTCAAACGGCGTGGCGAACGGGTTGCCTGATGGGTGTTGATTGCGGTGCGCCACTTTGCCGATTTACAATGGTGGTATCGTTTGTGTGCGTGAAGAACGAGCTGGAGGATGCATATCGTTGGATGGATGGAAGGGAGGGGAAACGGGGAAGGAAGAGGAGATGATGAGTCTGATGAGTACGGGTTATCGGGGTGCAACTGTTAAGAGTGATAGAAAGAAAGAGGGGTTGATGGTCCTGTTTTCACACCAAGAATACCCATCTCAGCATCTTCCTAATGCAAAGACAACAATAATGGGTGTCCTCCCATCACCACCTTGCGGCGTCACTTCACAGTCTCGTGCCATCATCTGACCCCTGCCAAAAAGCTGACCCCCAAACCAACGTTCAATTCTACCGCCTTTGCATCTCAGTTCGAAACAGCCCCTTCCATTTCCGAACCTATGAACACGAAGTGAGGCTTCCTAGCCCCAAACCCTGACTGCACCCCAAGTTGCTCCATTTCTATGCCCTTTCCTTCTCCCGTTCCCTCTCGTTTCCCTGCTTCCTTCCCCCTTCAGCCCCCCTTCCCTTCCCTCTCCTTCTCTATTCCTCCAGGTTATGCCTTTGCAGGCCCTCCCAATCCCCCTCTTTGCACCCTTTTCACGTGTCCCACTTGTTTCAAGAACCCTACCAGGTGAACTATCCCCCTAAGCCCTTCAGAATCAGCAAAGAGTATCGGCGGTGAGTAAAGGTGTTCCGTTGCGTTGGTGAGTGTTGGTGCCGCTGTTCGCTCAGGCCAAGAGTGTTAGCGATGATGAAGGCGCTGTTGTTTCAAGAGAGGCGCGAGTTTGGAAATGGAGATGATGAGTGGGGTAGCCCGCCAGTGAAGGGGGGG
>JADGJF010000374.1:0-22085 GCA_027596845.1 Quaeritorhiza haematococci | reverse complement strand
ACCCCCAGCCCCACCCCGCAAACGAACCATCACAACACCAATTCACTCTCAGACATGCGGGGCCACATTCTCCACACCACGAACCCGCAAAAACACCGTATCGTTTCACAAATGTCGGGAACAAACAGTCGCGGAGATCTTGAGTCAGAAGAAAGAGTTACTGGAACTTTGTGCACCAAAGAATGAAATCTCGGACAAGAGGATTCACAGTATTTCTTTTTCCGAAACTCGTGGTCTATTTCTTGAGCACTTGGGCTGCACCTGGAGTTATCAGTGCTCTCTCGGTCTTTCGAACTTTGCAAAATATCGCTGGTCAAATCGTTCACGCGCGCGTGTTGAAGATCTTGGCGGGAAGCGAGGTAACTCTCTGATGGCCATTCA
Organism: Quaeritorhiza haematococci; assembly: GCA_027596845.1. Taxonomy (NCBI): domain Eukaryota; kingdom Fungi; phylum Chytridiomycota; class Chytridiomycetes; family Quaeritorhizaceae; genus Quaeritorhiza; species Quaeritorhiza haematococci. The sequence continues at coordinate 21,704 of JADGJF010000374.1, read as the reverse complement.
GTTCGTTTTTCCCAATGCTCGGGGGGCGGGCCGATCATCACCGCGACGCGGTTCAATGATCATGAGTTCGGTCACCCACTCATTGGGGATGGTGGTGGAGTAGGTTAGGGAGGATATTTTCGATATGTCAAGGAAGAATTCAAATGAAAAAGAGAACGTAGTAGGCAGTCGGACTGATTGACAATGAAACAAGAGACGCCCAACAGAAAAGAAAAACCCAAAAACACAATCCAGAACAACACATCAGAAAACTTGCGCTTTTTCAATTCTCTGGGAAGGACGTGGGCAAAATAAAATTAAAGTCATGGCATTGCCCACTCCCACAGGCTAACGTTTACATCGGATGATGTTTTCAATCGGAGTCCGACAAGCATACTATAGATGCTGTGGAGGGGGGCCGATGAATTTGAAGAGAAGGTAGGGGAGGGCTGTTTGGTTATTCTCACAAGACTTCAGTTTTGAGTCGCGCTCATTTCACATATAGTTTTACTCTCGCAAGAGTTTACATAATATCAGTTTAGGGATTCAATCACGATCACGGGATTTGATCATGATCAGTAGACTTTCAAATTGGTGCGAATTCGAACGATGTGCGAAAGTCGAAGTCACTTGGTACATGATAGTATTATCATCCCATGGTATCTCGTCTCGGTGAGCATTTATGTTCTGTGTTAAATTCCCTTTTTCTCTCTGATACCTATGGCGATTTTCCAAGCTCAAGTGATCATGATGAGCTCTCACAGTCGGACCTCCGCCAAACTGGCAGCCTATTAAACTGGCGTAAAAACTCGTCAACAAGTTTATGATCACCACCGCATACGAACCCTCCAAATCGATTTCTTCTCCTCAACACATCACCACTTTATGCCCCGAAAAACCTGTTTCCAAACACCGAACCATCCGTCCTAGCGTGCTTCTTCTGGCAGTGCTCCTTCAGCTGTCATGTTTGGAACACCACAAGATGGTGAGCCCGCCCCGCTAGAAGTACCCAAACCTACCCAGTCCAAATCCCACATTTCAACCCGCATTTCAACCGAATCCAATAATTCTCGTCACGCATCCAAGCTCGACTTTCCCCACGGTGACCACGGTCCAGCACGCTGAATGTAGCACGGGGCATACCTTGGAGGCAGACGATGCCCAGGAGCCATATTCTAAGACATGTCAGTGGGCTACATCACCAACTCGACGACGTTGCAGCCCCTTCTCGGGATCCAGCACCTCGACCACTGTGATGGCAACCCACACCACCCCCACCCAACCGACACCCAACCACAAAACGGCCTCATTCTCCGACTTGCGGCGGCACATTACTAGATCCTTTATCCGACTCATATGCATGCGAGCAGCTAACGAGAACCACCTCCACGACCACGGCAGAATTGGAATCACCCCCACCACCCACACAATTCACAATGCTCGTTTCCAATACAGCCGTCTGCAAATGAATTATTTCCATTTCGGCAGAAACCTGGAGGCGGACACCATGTTCGTAAACTCGGGCTTGGTGGGTCCTTCGTATATGTAGCTACCGGTAGGTAATTGTTCACATGGCTTTGGAGTTTGGAGATTGAGCAAAGTGTGGCGAGTCAGGTGGCGAGAAGGGTAGCTGGAGGCATGAGGATGTATCTCAATTTCAGAAAGGGTTGTGGAGGCGGAAAGGGACTTGAGAGTGTACTTTGCAATAATGTGCGGCGTTGTTTGATGAGGGCGAGTGATGGATGGTGATGGTGACTGCGAACAAAGATGAAGTGGCAATGTTTCTTGTCCTTCAAGTCTTTTTTGCCGATGCTTCCGGCATCCGACAACTCCAATTACCTATGCCAGTACCAGTATGGACGCAGATGAACGCGATGGGCCATAGTACTCTCTCACTTCCTACTACGGCAATTTTGAACTTGGGATGTAGTTCGGAAGTCTCTGTGGGGGCAGCCTAGTCTGATGAGGAGCATTCGTCCTTCGAGAAGCCACCAGCCTGTCTAGACGTCACAGTCATTCCCAACCTTTGTCGTAATCATCCATGATCAAGATCTCATGGAAATAGATAAAAAAGATGTCCCTCGGCCTTTTGTCCAACAGTGAACAGAAACAATATCACAGCAAGGATAGATGGCCTAGAAGTGGAATCTGTTCTTCCCACCCGTTTCCCTCGCAATTTCCCGATGGTTATAACAGGAAGTACGATGGATTAGGATGGGGTGAAAGAAAGGGGTGTACCCACTACCCGCTCGCAGGAGGAGGTACAGAGTCCCTTTTTGTGTTGAGTGGATTCGGTATGCACAGAACACGGGAAATGGTCGAATCAAACGAAAATCACAAGAGGGAAGCAAGTCCGATCAAGACACAGTATGGGTATGGATGGTGGCAGAGCAGAGAGAGAGGATGGAGAGGCGAAAGTCAAGAGTTCATTTTAGTTGGATACATCTAACCCATCTATCTAACCATTCGGTTGAGTGAGATGTGAAAGCGAGAGGGAAGGGTTGTGGTCATTGGCGGCGGGTGGGGGGCGCTCGGCGGACGAGACGGGAGGGACTGAAGAGTGAGTAAACGACAGGTGCAGAGGTTCCTGAAAAATGTGGGAGAGTTTTTGCGTTTGTTTTTTTGTGCTTGTGCTTGTGCGACCCGTCGGAGGATTTTTGAGGTGTGGCTTGGCATGCGTTCGCCCTGCCCTGTTCACAGCGCCCACACCTGCCCACACAGTGGCCGTTGTGTGTTCGTTCACCCACCCACTAGTCCGAAACAGTTGAATTCAAGAAAATCACGGCCATTGCCCGATTCAATCTGCTATTGCGATAAAAACAAAGGATATCGGTGGTATTGATGTTGGGTGATTCTGAACATGCGAATTGACCGAGCAGCAACCATCTCCGTCTATGTCCGCGGATAAAATATTATGGCATACCATGATAAAAAGAACCAACGTCCAATTGTTATTTACACATATGGACCATGAGCATAAGTCTCCCAGCCTGTCACAATTAGGAAAGCCCCAAATAATCCCTCGCCCAGGATTATGCGATTCTCCTCTCGAGGATCATGATTGACCCTCCCGTTCTGAAATCTAAACTGCATAATACACGGCACTTCCCTGATTTCATCTATCCGCCTATTTTTGGGGAAACGGGATGTGGAGCGAATATAGTGTCAACTCCGCATTCAACTTTGTTGCGGCGTGAGGGGCGCTCAGTGCGGCGTTGTCGTCACCACTGTGTCACAAAGAGTCAAAAACCTACCTCTCTCCCAAATGTCTACAACAACTCCCACTCTCAGCTCTCACGCCAGTCGCTCACGAAAACCCACCAATATTCGCCAAGGCATTGAATTAAACAAACCCTTCACCGACAAATACAACCTGTATCGAAATTTATCGTACGGTCGAAACGGTAGGAGAAGTTGAAAGTAAAATATGTATCAAAGATTATGTAAACGAGTATTGAGCTTTACCACTTCGGTTCTGAACACTTTTTCTTCTTTGCTAACTCTTCCACGTTTTCCAGGAACCTCCGGTGGCAACCCAGCCTCTTTACCAGATCACACGATGGAGTTCCGCAACTTAGAGAGACGATAGAGGGGAGAGCTGGGACGGAACCCCCGACCTGGCGAAATCTCGACAAACGTGTTGGCAAAGGAGTGGTTAGAAACACAGGTTTTCGACTTGTGACAGTCCCTTCTCACACGTACTTCCTCCCCACATCCAGCACAGAGGGATGAGAAGCGTTGTGGATGAATGAAATCACGAAAGGATTTCCTCTTTGAAACCGGATCAGTATGAAGGCGAGTGTTTTTTCGACCATGGATGTGTTGATATGAGTTTGGAACCATTCAAAAGTACGTACGATAACTCGCCGGAAGGTTCTTCCCTCTCAACGCACCAAGTGTAGGCCGTCCGCAAAAGTAAATATACTTCGCATTGTCGCATGGTGATTTTCATGTTCTTCACCGCGCAATCTGCCCAAAAGCGTTCTCTCCCACTTTCTCCCCAATAGAGTGTCACAGGCTTGGACGTGTAACGACGACGGTCAGTTCTCATCCCAAAGACCTCAAAGCTGACTTCGAAAGACTTGAAAGCTCGACTTCAATGTGCTCTGAACGAACGAACGAACGAAACCCCACATGAACAGCGGAGTCTGCGACAGAGACCATGTGCGCTGAAGAATGATCAGACATACTGCAACCTCACCGCCGACTGCTGGTGGGCTGTCGGCAAAGGAACATGGTTCTGGCTGAAACTTGAGTTTGCATTATCTCCACTCTTTCTTCATGAACACAGCCGATTTCATTGGCGGGGTACTCTGCGGGGCACTCGCCATCATACGTATACACTTGAATTAGGGTGGTTCGTTGAGCTGTTGAGCTCAGCCCTTGTTGGTTGAAGTCACCCCGTGAACACCCTGCTGCTTTCTTGTTATTGTGATATTCGCGTTCTCCATGAATACTTACCCTGTTGCATGGTTTTGTCTTGTATTAAAATTAGGGACGGCCAAGTTATCATCCAAAATTCGCGGGGATTGCCATCTGGTGTGGGGTTGACAAGGCCGTTGGCAGCTTGGATCGACTGCAACACCCTCCCTTCCTTCAGCATCCTCTTCAGTAATGTGCAATGCGATCCCACGTTTTCGTTTTGTCTTCCACCACAGACAAGCGGGGATGTAAGGAGATTACAGATAAACGAAAGTGTTGCGAGTGCGGTTCTCATTGTAACTGGCCAGCCTTCTCAAGTTCTTTGGCGGTGCGTTTGATGGTTGAGTCTGAATTCCCTACTTTTTCCACGTTCTCGATATGCATTTGGAGCAAGCTGGAAGAAGAACGTTCGTTACATTCTAAAATTCGATCGTCTCGCATTTTGTCTTCAGCAGAAGCATCCAGTAACAGTTCCGTTAAGAGAGCCGTCCCCTGCGTTCTCCGTGAGCGCTGTGGTGCTCTGCCGCTGGCGTTGTACAACGAGGGAATATGTTTTCTTTTTTTGCGCAGTCGGAGTTGGAAACAACAAACTCCGAGACTCGGCACAGTCTGACCACTTCCCCCGAAAAATCGATGCTGTTTTGTGTCTCAGTGATCGCAAACCCAAAATCGTCGGAACTTGAAATCCTTTTACGCACAAAATCCACTTTCACCTGAGAACGTCACCCCTCTTTACGCTTCTGAACACCCACCCACACCCTTCCCCTTAACCTTCAGAACCTTGTGTCTTGATACCACCTGAACCTTTAGTCTCGTTTCTGAGTACCGCCGACGCGTTTTCACTGACGTAGAGACCGCGATAAGCGAGGTAAGTGAAAGCATGGTGGAGGTTGAATCTAGACATGAGCTCATGAGCCGATGAGACGGTGGTTTTCCCTCTTGAAATCCATACCCTCGACCTCCGTTTCCTTCTCTGACCTCCCTGAAGGAACGCCGACACGTTCCTGCACGAACGCGTCTGGTCATTTTGTCACTGCGCGATCGGACCATCTCAACTTATACAGCACTGTACCACCAACACCTCTCAGCAGCGCAACTCTCGGTGAAGATGGAACCGCCGGAGAAGCCGGAAACTAAGGGTGGCGGACGCTCACGTGGTAAGGAACGAGCACCCTCGTCTTTTGAACAAGCGCATTTCCTCAGATGACTCTTCCGTGAAATTGCACATGCATGACGATTCCATGCGATTCACTTCTAACTGGCGTTCACCTCTTCCCGTCTTTCTTTCGTGTTTTGTTAGACTCTACGTCCAGCCGCTCGACGCCGTCTTCTAATGTTGCAAAAGTGGGACTCAAAGCGGTGCAGGCAAAGAGCGTCAGCTCCTCACCCGAGGAACACACTCTGTTCAGCAGCTCCCGCTCCACTATGAACGAAACGGAAACGAAATCAACTACTGACAAACGACCACGGCCGGTGCGTTCAGTCTCGAGCAAGACACGATCCGTCACAAAATCGTCAACAGGCTTAGCGTCAGTGTCCAGGACGCAAGGTACGACGGGCATCCTAGCTCCATTCTTTCGATTTCCCTTCACAATTCACAATGTAATTCACGTCGTTTTGCTTGATGCCTAACAACTGCCGCACTGTAATTTCCCCCTATTTTTGCATTTCCCTGGTAGAACTCTCATCCACCAAAACCCCACCATCTTCGCAAAAGAAAGAAACCGTCAACAACTATACACGACCACCCTGGTCTACTTCGACGAAGATATCAGTATCAGCAACTTCCCTGTCAGATTCCCCATCGGTTTTCAGGACACCAGGTACCATGACATCCGGGTTGTCTATCTGTTTCCCCTTGTCATCTTGATAATGAAACCAAGGTCATTGTGCTGCAAGCCAACCAACCGCCGTGCCGTCCTTTCTCTTCGTTCCTCTCTTAGGATCCTTCTCCACCGTAGCAACGCCTTCTTCTGATCATGCGAATGTCGGCCTTGCGACGGTAAACGTAAGAAGTGTGAATTCGTCTCCGGAGGAACATACCCTTTTTTGCAAAACGCCGTCAACGCGGACTCGGAGGAGCCAGACCGAAATGTCCACAAACAGACGTCCGCAACCTGTTCGTTCCACGTCGAAAAAGACGCCATCCGTCGCAATTTCCTCGTCATCTTCCCCGTCCGTTTACATGACGCCTGGGACGATTCCCGTTGTTTCGCCCTCGTCACTATCCTCCTCCAGCCCTGCCTCGATTCAAACCAACCCGGACAGCCTTTCGTCCAACGGCACGGTTATCACTATCACGGCTGGCACTCGCTCAAGGAGCACCAAACACCAAGCCCGCAATCCTGGCCAAGTGCTTGTTAACCTTGCCTCCGAAGTCAATCAGCGCGTAAGCAAGGGGAAGAAGATGCTCGTGGGGTTGTTGAAGCAAGATAGTTCACAGGCACAGCGGCTGCCTTCCCACTTCACGGAGGATGAAGTTGAACTCGACAACAACACAGAAAGTCTAGGCACGAGGGGTTCCGCGGTTGAAGCCTGTCAAGCGTCAGAATCGATCGTTCCGCGGGATATCATTACCACCGGACCTTGTCCCGACCCTGGCCTCTCTGCGACAGCGACGATGGTAGAAGTTCCAGAAATAGAACTGCCAACGAACCGGGCGAAGCAAACCAGATCCAAAGGGAAAGAAGTTGACAACAATAATGCGGAAGAAGACAAGCAGATCCACCAGGTTGGGGCACAAACCGTCAACGTTGAAGAAAATTCAGCATCATCCTGGAACTCGACCGACAAGGACGTCCAGTCTCTTCATATGATCGCGGAGAACGTGTCTTTGGATGAGACGTCAACGCCTTCGAGTGAGCTTCTCACAACGCCATCCAGCCCGCGGGACTTTGAGTCGACGCCCTTCAGCACAGAGCCAAGGGACCAAGTAGAAATGTCTTCAGATGGAAAAGTGGACAGGGAGGAGGCGGTTGCGGGTGTGGATGGGATGATCGCGGCGTTTACAATTGACAATGTGAGTACATGCTCTTTGCTCAACAATTCTTTATTCAATACCTTTGACTCATTCATTGACGCCTTGTTTGGTTGTTACCATTTGCCAAACCGCAGAGTATCGTAGACGAAAGGTCTTCAACACTCGCAAGTGCCGTTGTTGACTCCGGCTCAAGCCCATGTGCCCGCTTTGACAACTTTGATAATGGGTGCAAGTTGGATGCATCGGCCGTCGAAACCCAAGGAGAAGATCGTTGCGATGGTGAAGGTACAAGCACCATGGAACGTAATGGAGGCAGCGTCTCGGATGACGGAGGTGAATTGGTGCAAGGAGGTACGTACTTCGTTGATCTAGTGGAAAGCGTACAATTCTATGGCGCGGTTGGAAACATGAAGAAACTTGCTTTCGGTCATATACGACATTCAGTTTATTCATGAATCCCACTTTTTGGTTCTTCTTCCTTGATTCAGGTGCACGGCGACTGCTCTTCTTGGAACCCGTCAAACGGGTAGTCACATCCCTGGAACCCCCACAAAGCACGATCGGTCTCCCTGTCGAGAATTACTCCGAAGAAAGTGTTCCTTTGGTCGGCCATAGCGGCATGACGAATGAACACTCGATGATGTTGCCCAGCAGTGAAGAGTGTCTCGCCATCAACGCACTGCTCGGAATGTGTGACATTGAAATATTTTCAGCTGTAAAACCTGACAGAGGTGAGTGTCTGAACCATGACGAAAGCGAGGTCTTCTTCCTTTCCTGTTGATGATCAATTACACCTCAATCCGAAGGCACATTTTGTGGCAGGTCGTGATTACGACTAACATCGAACCGTTTGCATGCACAAAAACGCAGTGCCCTCCGACACCGAACAAAGTATCACAGACGAACTGATTCCTGGGCTCGAGGCGCAAGGCACGGACCCGCCCATGCACATGCTTGATGTCGTTGGTGTCACCGAGAACTCGGACTGTGCTCTCGACTGCGCTGCTGGGATACTGGAGACGAACCCGACCTCTGATGGTATGTCTCAAGAATTTTGCAGTTTGCGTTGGTGACATTTTGAGAGGAGGCGACCTAACAACTGAGCACTTTTGTTTCTCTATTTGTTGCCATTCACGTCCAGGCCTCGCACCCAAACCTGATATGAAACCGGACACGTCTAGGCCCAGGATGCCGTCTGTAGCTATCCAGGAGCACGGTCTTACTGGCGTCTCACCATACGGCGTTGAGTTTGATTACGGCCATGTCGAAACTCCATCCACATCAACGACATCAACCCCTGTACCTCCATCCCTTCCTCTCTTGGCACCCGCGAACATCCGTCCTCATGCCTTGCCATCAACCTCGATTAGCACCGACTCTCCGAATACGGAACGAGTTGATGATTACATCCCGGATGAAATCAACGCCATCACTGCTGACTTTGCACGTCGCGTGCGTGGCATAAAGCTACTCGTAGATGATAAGGAGCGCGAGCAGACAGAGCAGGTTGCGAGCCTCAAGAACATACTCTCGCTCAAAGACGCCGAAATCGTCTGCAATAACCGTAAAATAGCGGAATTGAGTGCAGAGAACAGGACTTTGGTGACGCAAAAGGAAGTGGTATGTATCTGTTTAGCACAAGGTGAACGTGCACAAGCACAAGCAACAGACTTTGAATGTGATGGCAATTTGACTCTCAAGTGAGAATGAATCCGTACTTTTTTTTGTTTTGACAACACGGCAGGTTTCGAAGGCACATGCGACCTTGGAAGAAAAAAACAAATGTTGGAAGGAACGGTTTGTTGCGCTCGAAAAGGAAGAACAAGAAACCAAACGTAAGTTTTTGTTATATCATCTACAAACATACTTGTGTGAAAGAGAGTGGCGCAGTGGTTTGCTTTGAGAGACCAATCTAACCTGATATGTGGGTTTCATTCTCTGGCTTCAATCTTCCTGCCTCTCTTACTTTAGGATCGGAAGACAAATACCGCAAGCAATGCGAAGAAAAAGAAGAAGAACTGATCGCCATGAAGAAGACCCTTGAACTCCAGCGCGAATACGGCAAGCTCGCTCAAGCTCAAGCCCTTGCGGTCAGCCAGATGAAGTCACAACTTCAGACGGACATGTCCGCGGCTGGTAATGTGCTGCCCATTGCCCCCGCTGCCGAAGGTGCTGTACCTCCGCCTTCACCCGTGCATGAGGTCATATCCGAGCAGACAGCGTCCTCGGAGGGCGTTGCGATGGGCCAGAAGACAGCGTGGAGATGTGGAGCCTGTGGCGCCATGGGTTCTCAGTGCAAGATTGTAAAAGCTGAAATCGGAACTCAAATCGATGCAGTTGAGCCTGCCGAACCCACTATTAAGAATTCGTCCACTCAGGTCGAAGTCGAAGTGGTAGAGACCGGAACCGAAACAGAAGCCGTTGAAACTCTATCATCGTCTACCCAGGTCGAGGCAGTTGTATTGATTACATTGGGCACGCAAGCAGCCACACCTATGGTTACGACAGGAACAGAGATGGACGCTGTCGAGAGCACGTCCGTGAGCGTTCAAGTATCCGCAAGATGTGTCAATTTCGGCACGCAGATTGAGGAGGACATTTGTGGGACAATGCGGCGCCCGAACTCGGCGGTAATGGCCGCTCTCACCAGCGTCAGGGAAGGTGACGCCGAAGTCCAATGCGAGGGTACCCAGACGCTCATCGAAACCTTCTGCGTCGAGACACAAGCATCAACCGAAGTCGCAAGCTTTGCGGTGCAGGTAGGGACAACCCTGGCGATACAGGACTCGGGTTGTCAAGCCGTTGCTCATGCAGACACGGTTGAGACGCAGACTCTCCCACCGCCCGAAAATTCAGCTGCGGCAGTGCAGGTCGAGGCCGTGACTGTGTCGACGGAAATCCAGCACGAGCTGGAGGTAACGCGAGCTGCAGTGCAAACCTCTGTTTCTGTGGCGGACGTGGAAGCGCAGGCGATGCCGGAGGCGGAGGGTGTGGAGGGTGTGGAAACTCAAGTTTGTCCGGATATGTGCGCCTTTGAAACGCAAGTGCAAGTGGATACTGTGTCTTCGAGCGCGCGATCGGAGCGGGTGGGGGCTCAGGAGTCGGAGATTCAGACCGAGAACGCGGCTGTGGTTGATGGGGCCATACAAACACAGATCGATCCGGTCTACGTCATTACCATGGGGTCAAAGGCGATTTCGGAGGCGAACGTTGCTTGGACGCAAGATGTCGTCGTCGAAGTCAGCACCATCGCCATCCAAAACGTCATCGACAGAAGCGACCTGACGCCCACAGTCGTCGTCACCGAAACCATCATCCATTCCGGCGTTGATGGAGAGGATATTGACAGCGTTGGGAACCCGGTTGTTCCGGAGTTGAAGGCCGTTGTGGCAGACGCACATCCTGCTTTGGGGACTGAGGAGGTCAAGGTGCGCGATTTTGAAGTACAGAAGGAGGTCGGGGCTGTTATTGATACCGAAGCACAAACGAGGTTCGATGCTGACAAGGTTGTTGGTATTCAGTCAAAGGCGACGTCCAAGGCGAACGTTGGTTTGACGCAAGATGTCGTCGAATTCAGCACAATCGCCGTCCAGAACGTCGTTGAGAGAAGCGACCTGACGCCCACAGTCGTCGTCACCGAAACCATCATCCATTCCGGCGTTGATGGACAGGATGTTGATAGTGTTGGGAACCCGGTTGTTCCGGAGTTGAAGGCCGTTGTGGCAGATGCACATCCTGCTTTTGGGACTGAGGAGGTCAGAGTGCCGACGGTCATTGTCGTCAAGGAGGATGTCCCAACGCAAGCGGATGTTTCTAGTGCCTGCCCTCGGAATCTTTTTCCTCCACCGCCAGGAGAGAATGCCGAGTCTGTGAAAGAGGGGCGTGAACGAGATGCGGAGGGGGGTTCAGAGACGGGAACGGGTGTGGTGGAAAATGCATTAGTGGTGGTACCTCCATCGAAAGGCCATACAGGCACACAATGTTCGACCGTGGATGCTTCTGATAGTCTTTCGTCATCGATGTCAGCTCCAGCTAACGTTGCAACCGAAACCAAGGACGCTGCAGAGGAAGCATTGGAGGATGAATGCCCCCCTATTATCGTTGATGGTCAGTATCCCTCTGTTCCTCTGAGTGCCATCAACGTTTCTTCCATTTCACGTGAAGAAGGTGAGACGGCGGGGAAGAGTTTGGCACATGAGCCGGACGATGTGACCGCAACGGTGGCCCTGTCGCATTCTGAAGGACAGGTTTCTGCAGCTGCTTCGTTAATTCCTGCCTCACGTTTGAAATCGGGAAACGATGTGGTTTTCAAACCGATGCACGACAGCAGTGTCCAAACACCGACGGCTTCAGCTTCGACTACGGATACACCCCCTGGGGCCGTTGCCGGGACTTCGTGTTCTTTGTCTTTCGAGTTCACGAGGACTCCTCTGTCTTTTCCACTTCCTCGTGCAGTCAAAATGCAAACAGTCGCCACTGAGGCAGTTGGGGACTTGGCGTCCAGCGACACAACTGAACCGAATGAAGGCGGGTGGCAGGTTTATCAAATTATGCCACACAGAAACCTGGGTGATTATTATTTCTTTGAAGATGGGGACGATGCCGACGAGGAAGATGTATCGGCGTTGGAGGAAGCGGGAACTTGGCGTCTTATTCGGACGACGTTGGTCAGTCTGGCCCTGCTTTTCGTGGTGATTCTGCTCTGTGCGATACCATTTGTGAGTGTCTCCGGAGGAACGATGGTCACTAGTACCTGTATTGGGAACGACGGCCAGCGCCACTCACACCGCTATTACAGTCACGGAATCGGCTTTGATGATTCCGGCTGGTTGATCGTCAATGGTGACATTTGGGAGAAACTTTTCGATGAAGAAAATGGGGTTGATTGTGACATCGTAATAGATGGAGTGGATGGGCTTGCTCTGCGCAGGCCGCCTGCGGGTTTTGATGAGCTTTTGTGGGGCTAAGTTGTTTGACCTTCGCGCCACTTCCTTGGAACTACTGGTTTGGGAAAGGAGGGAGGAGTGAGGAAAGACCAGGACTTTTTTGGATGTCGGGGGGTTGAGATTTTCGGTTGTTCGAGTTTCTATGGTGAAATTGTTCATGTTCATACCACGCCGGGTGTGCTTTACTTAACTTGATTTGTAGTCGAGAGTGCCAAGTTCAAACTGAGAAATCTCCACCTCCTCTTCTTTCAATGATTTGTATGAGGAGACACTATCGAAGCCTTTTTTTTGGTGTGATTATTTCTCCACAAACAAGATGCTCCTAATTTTTCACTTTATTTTTTCAATCATTTTATTTATCCCTGTACAGAAAGGCGCGGGTTCTCTTCATCTATAACCTTTTTGGATGGACGCTCCTGGTGATGGCGATTTCGGCGTCTGCCTGCCGTTTTTCTGTCATCAATCCTATGGGACTTCGGAACATCCAGATGAACATAAAAGATCCCGTAACAGAACAAGACATACAAGAGAGAACCACCCAGTTCCCCAAAATGAACTGCGGATGTGATTGAACACAATTTAAAGCATGCCATTCCGGAAGCTGCCATCATCCGCAGTCAATAACTCTGCTTGGTAATCAGCTTTGGTTCCTCGGCCCTATCACCGATATAAGCAAACCCGATCAGCGGCCCCATGTGAACGAAAATAACGGGTCGGCTGTGGTGATATGGGTTTGCTTGCGCTGAATGGGGTTGCTTGCAGCGGTGCTGAGGCAGAGCTGGTGAATGGCGGAATGAATTACTGACCGTCTCTCTTCCCAATCCCCACCCCTCATCTCCATTCCTTCTTTCGCACCCCTTGACTTCCCTTAGTCCTTTGCAACTTCTCATAAAAGTCTTTTGCCCTCGATTCCACTCCCGTTCCCACCCATTTTCTTATTCCCCTACCGAGTCTCTCCACAACACGGCTATTCTTTCCCGTGATCCATTTGTGTAATGAACTGCATACTAACCGGCCCCCACTCATGACGCCTTTTTCAAACAGGTTTCGGCGAGAACATGTCAACAGCATCAAAGAAACTGAAAGTATTACGGCATCATACTCACATCCAACTCCACAGTGTCCACCCCTCCACCCATGAATCTGCTTCCCTCAAGCGCACCCGCAAGACTCTGACCTCACCGTATTCCGTCCACATCCAAAAACGAACTCCACATACTAGGTATCCACCCAATACGAATTTGAGATGATCTGGTCCCTTCCCATCCAAAGCGTCAACCGGTCCGGAAGGAGAAGGGGTCCGGTTTCCATTCATGACTGTATTGCGGATGCGGAATACCTGCGGTTGAAGATGCTGAGCGGGGACAATGCGACGTATTGATTTCGGCCCCACCCGTCTTGGTCATCCACTTTAAGCGGTTCACGCGGGAAGGGAACAAGATAGCAACCCTCGGAGATTTCCCGCTGCAGAATCTTGATATTGCCCAAGACATTTCGACTGCACCTTTGGCACGGAATGCTCGATCATCGTTCACGTATGATCTCCAGGCCACAATTGTAAGTTTAATCAAGATTAGTGTCCGTGATGGAGGGGTGGGTTGTGAAAAGCAGGAGAGTGTGTTTTCAGTGTGTCGTAATTTTTGTGGGGGTGGGCTGGTTGGCTTACCTTCCGAATTCATACTACAAGAAGCACTACGAAGGGCGCCCTGGTCATGAAAAGGCGCGAGTCCGAAGAGGGCGGTAGTGGCGTTGTTTTGACGACAGAAGCAGCACGGTGTGTTCTTCAGCAGCAGATGTGAAGGTGAGCAAAGACCGTGAAAGGTATGGTTGAAATTCTGTCTGCTCAATTGCTGTCTATCGTTTACTGACCTTCGCACACCTTGGTTGTTTTCGACATGGATCAACACCGGTTCTGTAGAACGAAGAAGCGTATTTATTGTTCTATGCTGAACGGGGCGTCATGATGGGATGGGGTTGAGACGGTTGCAGAGATGGTGGTAAGAAGCTGTACCAGATTGGAGTAGGGTCTAACCGAAAATAACAACTGTTCTTGACCTTGGAGAGTGTCGAGTTCAATTGGTGGTAGAGTGCGCGGATAGGTGTGCCGGAGTATAGAAGCCATGTTGCAGATTGTGGGGAAATAGAAGGAGAGCATGAGAGTTTAGATTCAATTGCATGAACGCCGGTAGAAGAGGAATGAAGAAAGAAGAAAGAGTTTCCAAGAGAATCCAAGTCACTTGTCAAAAACGCGGTCCAACGCTTTGACAATAGAAAGAGGAGGATGCACAAAGAAAAAAGAGTTTCCAAGAGAATCGTCGCCTGATACCCACCATTTCCAAGGAGATAAATCAAGAGGTTTTGAGAGTCCCGAGAGTGATCTCCGACCGCGGCAAGTTCTTTGGGGTTTATATTGTGGTGAGGGAGAGGTAGAGGGGGGAGTTGTGAGTAGTCGGTTGCGTTAACGTGTGGTTGGTTGTGTTGGCGTTGTTGGGGAATGGGGCCAGAATGGGTGTTACTTGTTGTGTTACCGTCACTTGGAGAGTTGCGTCGTATTACCCACCAAGAACGACGCTCTGTGAAAGAGACGACATTGCCCAAGTGGTGATATTGACACACTATTGGACTTGTTTGGTGAAAGGAAATTATGATGCTTCAAAAAAGGAATGGAATCATGAGGCACCACATACGAATGGCATGAACGGATTTGGCCCCCTACTATTGCCCTACTACATGATGTGACATTGAAGACAATTTCGAAGACATTTGAAGATTCTTGTTGAAGTCTGGTTGCAAGTCAGGTTGCAAGTACAGGCTACCTGCAGAGCTATCTGTATTATTTGCGTTCAGATTGTACCCTCCCTCCAAGTCTGAAGGCTCTGTGCTTCAAGCCACGGGAGTCACACGGGAGTACAAAGATCCACAAACCCAGGTTGGGGTAACACACCGCGTGTTCGTTTTCACAGTTGTCGGCCACTCACTTCAGCACCCTCTCCCCTTCGACCCCCCTCTCGACACTCACCGCCGCCAGTCGCCGCCATGAAGTGAGTTTCTTTGCCTTTCTGCGCTGATGCGCCTCGTCGTCTCCACGGCGGTGTGAGTGGATGGATCGATGGATCGATGGATGGATGGATGGATGTGGTTGGATGGATGTACGGATGTGGGCTGGTGGATGGGTGGAAGATGAGATTGGTGTCAACGATGTGTGAAGGATGGACAAATCACCAAGAGGACGTTCGACCAAACAGTAATCAACCTGTGCCGACTCTGCTGCTTTACCCGAACCACCTTCAAAGTTGTGGAATTGGACAAGAGATGCGTTCCGTAACGGACCTCTGCTAGGACTGGCTGAGGATGGTGGAAGGGGTAGACAGATGACGGCTGGCTGCCATAATGCCGGATTGTGTTGTGGGGCCGTCTGTCGCTCCTGGGAAGGATACGAGATTCAGTGCTGACCGATCTGTTATTTTGTCGTTCTTTCTCTCTTCCTACGAAATATCGCTCGACCCGATAATGGTGATGGTTTGCTCTCTGATATAGGACCGAGGTTCGTATGGGACTGCGGATACATGTGGATGGCGACTATGACGAGGAGGGAACAACTGCGATGATGTTGTGGAAAGGACGTTGATGTTCATGGCGCTCAATAATTAACTTGGTCTCGTTTGGCTCCACAGATCTGCAACTTCTCCGGGTTCAAAATCTACCCCGGCCACGGCAAAATCTACGTCCGTCTTGACAGCAGGGTGGGTAATCGAAAACGTTCACTTCCATCATCGGGCATCCCTTTCAACGTCCATTATGTCCTATGTGGTTCTGATCATTGCCCCCCCATTTGCAGACGTTCCGTTTCGTCAACGGCAAATGCGAGTCCTACTTCCTTCAGCGGTTGAAGCCGTCCAAGCTCGACTGGACGGTCGTTTTCCGTCGTCTCCACAAGAAGGGTGTCACTGAGGAGGTCGCCAAGAAGCGTGTCCGCCGTGCCGGTGAGTATTTGTTGATTGTTCCCTACATACCGTAGTTGTTTTCGTGGATTCACGGTGCTAGATTCCTTGGGTCACAAACTCATTTCGTCACGTCGTTGTGCTCTATGTTTGCAGTCAAGGTCCAACGTGCCGTCGTTGGTGCTACCCTCGAGGAAATTAAGGCCAAGAGGAACCAGAAGCCCGAAGTTCGTGCCGCCCAAAGACAGCAGGCCATCCGGGAAAGCAAGGAGGCTAAGAAGGCTGAACAGGCCAAGAAGAAGGCTGAGAAGGCTAAGGTAATTGTCATTTCCCGAACTTCATACTAATTGTCCGTTTTTTGTCGCCGGATCCGCGTGGAAGCCTTCTAGTTGTCCTGTGTTGAATGGACACTGACTTCGTACTCTTTTCCTTGTCTCTTTTCCTTGTCACCTTTTCCAAATAGACTGCCGCTTCCGCTGGTCAAAGACAAGCACAGAAGTCTAAGATGAGCAAGCAACAAGCCCGTGGTGCTGCCCCCAAGGTCGCTGCCAAGTCGCGGTAAACAGTTCATGTAGTTTGTTTGTGATATGATCAAATATATATACATAAAAAGAAGATGCAGACACTGCTGCGGGTTGATTCTATGGAGAATGGCGATTTCAGTGCTGGGACCGACGGATGATCCGAACTCGAGATGGGGGAAAGGGTATGACGGGGGACATATTGAGAAAATGGGTGAATGGGATTTGGAAGCGGGATTGAGATGGACTATGTTGGGGCTATGTGGTGTGAGTCTGGGTTACAGGCGGACGCCGGCGATTACCATCCACATTTCAACCGACGTGACGGGATGTCAACGCAATGTCTTTGCTGCGAATTCAACACTGCACATGGATTAAAAATGGACACCAAACGATATAGACTTTTTAACATGTCCTCAGTTCAATTCTGCTTCAGATACTACGACAAATGCGATGGAAAAGTACGAACGGTTTATCCATCTCCTTTGATCCTTTCACCAACGGGCCCGCCTCAGAAAGTGACCATCGGTCTTCAGAACATGGGGCGGGTGTGGCTCTATGTTGTCTGAAAGAATGGTCGAATCCCATGTCGGATCCTGGCTAAGATTATGGAGTTGTGGACCTGTTGCTTCTGCATACAGTTCCGGAGGATTTTCGGGACCGTGTTTCAATTGCGTCGATGTGGGTTGATGGGCATCAGTTTTCACGTCAATCGAAGATTGGGTGAAATCATGCGGGACGGATTTTTTATGTGTCCCTGCACCTTTCGGTGAGGCTTCCACCGCTTCCTCACTCACATTCCGCACCGAAAAGTGTTCATCTTCCTGCTCCACCTTCTCAACCTCTTCACCCCCTTCCCTTTCTACTTCACCACTCGCAACAAGCAGCTTGGGCTCCCCCACCTCCTGCAGTTGTGCTAGAACAAAAGTCCCAGGCCCACGTAATGGCGTTGGTGAAGAAGGCGATTGTGTCGGCGATGGCTGCGGCTGCGGCTGCGGCTGCTGTGGAGGAGCCTGAGGCGGCTGTTGAGATGGAGGAGGTGGGTAGGGATACGGTGGAGGATACGGGTACGGTGGGTACGGATATCTGTGGAAGGGGTTTGAGGTGTTGAGGAGCCAATGCGAACCGGAACGAGGAGGTTAGTACACTCGCTTGACTCAGATCCGAAAAGAGCAAAAAGAGGGTGCTGTTGTACGTACGGGTATGGGGGGTACTGTGGATATGTTGGTTGTTGTGGGACTACTGGGGCTGCTGGCCGCGGTGCTGGTCTGATCGCCTGATAGATTATCACCGCAATCGAATACGCGATTACTTGTTGATATTGGCAGAATGGTGGTGAGTGCATCAGAAAAACGGAAGGAAGATGAAGTGTCAAGATTTACAGAATTCAAACACGCGCAAAGTACACAAGGAGGGAAACGCATGTATGCGTCAGGCCAGGTGTGAATTGAAAAGGATTGGTCAGGATCGGTGGGTTCTGCTTACAAAGTATCGTGCACACTATCAGGCCTATGACTCCCCAATATATCAGTTGAGTCTGTTTTCGCGAGATTTCGTGTTTTTGTGAGCCGACGGATCGGTGCAAGCCGGAAAATTGGTGGAGATGAAATTCAGTATATGGCCCAAGTCACCTTCTGTTTCGTGTTGGAGCGACCGCGCGACCGCGACCAAAGAAAATAATTCTTACCTACCTTGTGTGTTGCAATCCAACTTTCTGTGTGAACTCGTCGGGTTGTCCGCTTGAACATTTTGCTTGCGCTGCTCAGTTGATCTTGAAACCGTATCGAAAGAGTCACGATTTCGATAAGAATTTACAAATAGGGGTAGACGTGATATGAAATCGTCCCAAATCTACCTGCGCGTGTCTTCATTTCTCCCAGGTTTTCTCCCCGCTGAACCAGCTTTCCAATAGCTTTGTTGGTCAATCCCGTAACTTCATTGACGGATCGCAAAAGCTGGGTCGTTTCCGGCGTTCCTTTGCCCTTCCCGTTCCTATGCGATTTGTGATGGAGTATGAACAAGATGTCGCCTTTTAAATGAACAAACGATTGGAGAGGAGTAACGTACATTGAGGTTGCGGATTTTACAGATGCAGACGCAACGATGGCGTTATATGTGCGAATTGTGTTTTGGTGTTGGGATGGAGTGGGGTTTTCTACGTCGTTGCGTTGCCGGGAGTCTAATAGCGGCGCCTGGCATATTCACGCCGCAAAATTGGAAGGCCGACAATGAAATACGGTTAAAAAGAAAACGAAAATTAATGTCCTGATCGACCATGAACAACCTCCCTAGACTTGCCCATGTCAAAAAAAGCGGACACGCGGGCAATTAAGGTTGAACCCATCCATACACACATTTTCCTCGTCATCCATTACTCTTGTCTTCAGAGTTGATTTCACCGTTTTCGAGGCCCAGTTCGACGCCTCGTCGTCTCCACCATCATTCCCATCTCCATCACCATGATTTCCAACGCGTTGGTACCGCACACTGGTCGCGGTTCCTTTCCCTTTACTGACTGTGCCGGCGCTGGTTCCGTATCCATCGATCATGCCCTTGAATCCAAAGTACCATCCAAAGAGTAGGTCTTTCGCGTAATCCCCAAAGCCTTCGATTGCAGCCATGGCTGTTACAGTGTGTGCTTTTTTTTCGAAAGTTCCTTTCCAGAGGTTTACAAGTGCGTTTTCTTGAGTTGAGGCCTTTAATCAGAGATATACGGGTGTATTAACCCGGGGGGGGGGGGCGTCGCGGATGGCGTGTTAGGCGTTCGCGTCGGTCTGCCCTTTTTGTACCAGGGCTTTTTGTCCCTTCTTTTTTATGGGCACCGTGTGAGCGAATCACATGTCGACAAAAATCACGCGAGGAAGAGGAAAAGAAATGGATCTTGCCAATCACGGACTGCATTGGATACGCTGTTGTTATCATTCGCTGAACAGGGGGGTGCGGAGATTCAAAAATGGTGTCCCTTCAACCGCTCCACATTACTTGCTTTTCTTATTTTCTTTCAACCAAATCTCGTTCAGCGTCCCTGTCGTGCCCACGCGATGTTGAGACGGACCACGCACTTTTTCACAGAACTTGGTTCACGAGAGAAATCTTCAAATGCCTATTATTTCAATCTATCTTAAGAATACACTTTGAAAAACTCCACATGGTTCAATCGCGTTCTGATGTCCATCTCTATCCCCACCCATAATCAAAGCAATGACCGCCAAGTACTAGAGATGTTCAGAATATGAATCTTAAATAACGTTACGAAATAGATACCGAGCCCGAAAAACCAAAAGAGGAAAAGAAAAACGCAGAAAGATCATATCCCTTCCTCCGCCACCACGTCCATATGAAGCACTCAAAGGACTTCGGCACTTATGTCGTATTCAACTGCCAAAAACGTACATGTTTTTTTCGAAAAAGGATCCCCGCCCTCCAAATCCCTCTGCCCGTTTGTGAAGCTGGGAAGATATTCATTCAGCAGCCTTCCCCCTCCACATTCCAAAGATCCTGCTCCCAACTCCAGTCCCGCTCCCAGTCCCGCTTGCACCACCATTGCCTTCCTCATCTTGATATCCATCCCTCATCGTTGCCTCAATATGATGCCTCAACCGCTGATCCGCCATCGCAATAGTCGCAGCCGTCACAGTGGAAGCGGGCACAAAGGGCGAGATAGACTCAAAGAGCCCGCCGGGGGAGAGAGCAGCGGCGAGTCCGAGGTCAGAGGACTTCATAAGTGGTGTTCGCTGTTGTTCTTCTTCGGCGTCCTCTTGGTCATCTCCGTTTTCATTGCCATTGCAGTATGTCGCGGCATGTTGAACGCCAGGAATAAATGAGTTGAACGGGTACAAGTTGGCATGGGCCTGGCCGTCGCTGACGCCAAAAAAGCTGGCTGGCTGTGTGCCTTTTTCATCTTGATCATGTGGTTGCGATTGGGACTGTAAGGCGCTCACAAAGGCCAAATATCCTTCGTAAATGTGCTCCAATCCCGTTATTTGCTCCCGCAGCAAGTTACGCTGCTCGTAGAGTGTCTCCACCTCCGACTCCAAGGCGTATCGCTTGTGTTCAAGGACATCAACTTGCTGCGAAAGGATGGTATGTCGTTGCTGCTGAGCGTCAACGTCTTCTTGTTGTGGAGGCAATGCTGGCTGCGGATTCTGACGTCGATTTGCAAGCGGCGGAGTTGGACCGGGCAGTATTGCGTGTGTGTTTGCATTTGAAACAGTCGTGTTCCGCAACTCCGAGACAATCGATAGAATTGCGTTGAGTTTGCTCTCCATAGCAGCGTTGGACGGCATCACTGAAGACGCCAACGTCGATGCAGATGAGGACAAGGAAGACGAAGATGAGGATGTGTGTATGCCCTTCCCGGTCCCTGGCGAGGCACAAGAGAATTTAACCAAGGCATCGACACTCGCCCCCATGTCACTTTGCATCCGCTGCATAGACCCAAACACGTTCATCAGCCCATCCATCCGCTCGACAATCAACTGCTGCGACCCCTGCGCGTCAGCGAATTGGTCTGCCGCAGTCTTGTTGAAATCATGTGACAAGTGCGCAAGCTTTTCTTCCACCCGCGAGACCAGTTCTTTCAACTCATTCATCGCCCCAATAGATACATCCGCCATACCCGTCCCACTGTTACTATGCCTCATCAATGAACCTGAGACACCGATGCCATGTCCGGAGGTCGTGACAGCAGCAACAGCAGCCGCTGAAGCAGACGTGTTCTTGCCGACTTCCTGGACTTGTCTTTGCACGTGCTTCAGTAAATCGTGGACTCTGGAAAACCAGCCCTGATTGATATCCTGATTTGACTGACTCTCCCTCCCCATCCGCGACAACCGCGCTTCAATGTCACTGATGGAGTCACGCAACTCTGTGAGCATCTTTCCTTGCTGCTCTAAAAGACTCCCCTTCCCCCCAC